>VWZT01007443.1:205513-263600 GCA_013397055.1 Pachycephala philippinensis | reverse complement strand
GCTGTCCCCCTGGCACACACGGTCGTGCCCCGGCAGAGCTGTCCCCCTGGCACACACCCTCGTGCCCCGGCAGAGCTGTCCCCCTGGCACACACCCTCGTGCCCCGGCAGGGCTGTCCCCCTGGCACACACGGTCGTGCCCCGGCAGAGCTGTCCCCCTGGCACACACCCTCGTGCCCCGGCAGGGCTGTGCCCCCGGCACACACCCTCGTGCCCCGGCAGGGCTGTGCTGCTGGTTCCCGGGCAGGGCTGTACCCCCGGCAGAGCTGTCCCCCTGGCACACACGGTCGTGCCCCGGCAGAGCTGTNCTTCAGAGGAGATGTTAAGCAATGGGCTGACTGGAGTTGAATGTCACGAAACCTCCTCTCTTGTGGCATGTTGGCCCAGAGTGGCAAATGCCACGCGAAACACGTTCGCAGCCTTTCACAGGCGTCTCACAAGGTCTCGGCGTCTTTGCACCGGAAATTAAACTCTGCCAACATCAAACCTGGATCTGGTCATTAACAACCCAGCACACACTCCCACTGCTAAACAGCAAATTTAGAAAAGCAACCACATTGGAGATACATTATTCCAGAAACTGTCAAAATCTGCAGTTATTATTTAGGAAAAATCGCCGTAGATTTGCCCCGTAACGTGCGCGGTACTTATACATGCCACAACTGTGCTGAAAAAGGTCATGCTTCCTCTGAAAAGCATTAATGTGTCTGCATCTGGTGATCAGGGTAGGAATTCTGTAGAATCATAGGATGGGTTGGGTTGGAAGGGACCTTGCAGCTCATCTAGTTCCAACCCCCCTGCCATGGGCGGCAAACACCTTTTACCAGGTTGCTCAGAACTCCATCCATCCTGGCCTTGAACGCTCCCAGGGATGGGACATGCACAGCTTCTCTGGGCAACCTGTTCCAGTGCCTTACCACCTTAGCAGTAATGAATTTTTTCCCTAATATCCAATCTAAACCTACTCGCTTTATTTAATTGTTACTGATGTCCGTATTGTTACAATGTGTGTGTATATATACACGTTTCAAAACTAAGAGTTACATGCAGATTAGCAGCAAATTTTCCATTAACACATATAAAGGAGTTGCAGTGCCACCATCACAAAAATTAGAAGAAAATATACTGAAAAATGTTTTGTAACTAGAACAGGAAAATACTCTTGAGTTCATGTTAAATAAAGATTGTTTTAACAACTGCTAGTGAAAGCTGATAAAGAGGAAAAAGGATGTAACGGATAAAATCTAGCTCTTGTAAGGCCAAAGAAAAATCTGTTTCTTGAAGAAACAATGACTTGGAAAAAACCACACAAAATCCAGATATTCAAATGCTCATCACTGAAGCTGCTGGTGGAATCCCAATTCAGTTTTAATTTCATTGTTTCATGCCATTAGTAGTGAACTGGGGCAGACAGACTCTTCAGGTGTATTTGCTTCTCCTTAAAAAAAAAATAGAATGGACATGGAAGGACATAAAATCCCATGCAACAAGGATTTTATGACAAATTTATAGCAGTGAAAATGGTAGTAAAGTTGAAAATAGTTAGGAATATTGCAGAAATGTGGTGTGTGAAGATTTTTCTTCCTTGAAATTTGCTAAGCTTTAACTGCTATTTTGATCATCTGTGAAATCAAGAGCCTCTCTGGGAAGTGTAGTATCCACATTTAAAATCGCCAGTGAATGTTGATAATTCCATACCTAACTAAGGCAAATTGAGCTACAACAGATACTGTTAAAAGGTGACATTGTACATTCATTCTGCTGTTTACATACCATTCATTCTTTTTATTACTAAAGACTTGACATGAACACAGTCAGTTAGACAGATCCTGAACAGGTACGGTATTTTCAGTGAACCTATGCCAGTTTACAAAGACAGTGTCAGTTTACAACTGAGCTCCAGCCTTGGCTGAGAAAAATCCAATCTGATCTAAACCAACATAAAAATAACTGAGGTCGTGTTTGTGTTATTGATTGTTCCTGGGAAGACAGCAAATTGCTTGAGCAAAATTTTATAAAAAATGCACTACAAAAATATTTAGTTATCTTACACTGAGTGATTTTTCTTTAAACATGCCTAAAATAGCATACAAGAAGTCCTCTTACTTGTTGCATATATTTTTTGGCTTAATGTAAAACTATTCCTAAAGTGTGATAAGGAAACTAAGGAAAAACAGTCTCTTAGACAGCTTGCATGTTAAAAGTCCTGCTAAAAATGACACTTCAAGATTTTATGTCTCTGAGTTTTCATTCTTTGAAGTCTTTGGTCATAAGACACTCTCAGACCAATTTTTAAAAATTCTTTTGCAACAACTTCATCACAAATATAAAGAGGGTCCCCTAGTTGGTTCAGCAATTTTTCTGTCATTTTGTTGTTAGCTAAATCATTAGCTGTCCCGAAGAAATTTTGCTCAAAACCTAAAGAGAACAGGTCCTATTTATGAATGTCTCCTAAATGCTATAGGGGCAAGAGCAAGGTCTCTTTGGAATACTGCTTTCTACCAGGCCATCAAACTTTGTGAAATTTCCGTGATGTCAACGCTGGGAAAGAAATACATAGGCACTTCCCATACATTCTAAAAAGTAACCTGTTTATTTAGGGCAAGACAAGAGAGTATTTTTTACAAACAGAAGTGTAATGGTGAAGCTCTTTATAAGTTCTTGAAATACGTATTTGCTGTTAGCAAGTAATGCTTATTTATTGCATGGAGACTTATGAACATGGAAAGCCTTGTGGATTGGTATTTTTTGCTTGGATTCTCTGATGCCTAATAAACTACAATCTGAGAAGCTTTCTCTTCTGTCACAGGGCATCCACAATAGTTTTCTAATATGAATTCTCTAGATTTAAATAAAATGTTCATGATACAGTCTTTCCATCAATGACAGAGGATGGGGATGGAAATTAATTTAGCTCCAATAATCTCTTTTTCATCTGCTTATCTGCCTATTTTCATTTGATCTATGGAAACTTAATATCTTTAAGTTAGCCCCTCTTTGTCAAATGTGCTTGAAATTGGCCAGCAAGTTCAAAAGCTATTAGAAGAGCATGGATTGACAGACATTAAGTGTGCATGAATACAACAGTATGGTCTTGTAAGCCCTTCCTCATGAGGAAACCTGAATAAAAGAGAAGTGGATATTAAAGACACCCATCCAGCACATAGCTGAAAGTGTCTTTTATTTAAACTATATGATCAAATGGAATAGCATTAGGCATGCATGTAAATTTATAGCTGATAATTACCTGTTAATATTTGGCAGGAAACTTCATCACTGAAAAAGCGATGAGTTAAAGTAATGACCTTTTATATGCCACCATAGCATTTAAAATTACTCAGATGAGTATTGAACGGAGGACCATACACATGGATGTGCTTTGGCACATACTCATTTTAATTCTGTGATATATCTACTCATCTTGGTCTACTCCAAAGAGCGAATTGTTCATGGACAGATTTATTTCCAAGATTTTAGTATAAGCTAGAAATGTCTTTGGTAGCACCATAGTAGTTCTTAATGAGTTAATATTTTTTTCCAGCCACATTGTTTGTTAGATGTCTGAAAATTCTGTGAACCCTTTAATTTTCATGATATTTGCAGTTTCAAGGATGCTTAAGTCATTCCTTTTTACATATAGCTTTTAAATTCCAAGCCCCTGCCAGGTATAGCCTGGGCAGGAAGTTCTATAACTGACCTCTGTCTGCAGTAATTTAGTAATTTGTGTGACTAACTGTGCCAACACTGAGCTCAGGATGGATTTCTGAAGGTAGCTGGTGGCTTGTCAGTGTCTGAGGTAGGCATCTCATCACTTGGTCTTGCTTTCTCAGTCTTTTATTATGATTATAATGGTATTCTGTACTTTGGTCCTATGTGCTTAGCTTAGCTTTCTCAGCTTTGCTCCAGATCTGTCTGCTCCTTAGCCTAAACTCAGACTTAATTAATTTCCTTTCCTTTGTTCCTTGATCTGTTTTCCCTAGAACCCTTCTCTCTATGCTTCCTTTCTTCTGCTCTTTGCTTGGTACTTTTCTTAACTTTTCTGGGGTCTGGTTTACCTTGTTTTTAAGCTTGGTTCTTGTCTGGTATTCAGCGCTGGTTATGACTGTATGCCCAGTGAATATCCCTCTCTAATGACGGGTTTAATGTCAAGGGCAGGATGGAGGTTGGTTTAGGAACAAAAATTATCAGATACACAAACATCTTTAAAATGGAAGGTGTTCTAGTTGGCTCAGGAGTAACCTGTCTTGTAAATGCATGTTTGTAACAGGACCCAGCATTGCTACCATGAGGTCAAAGTTCCCTTCTTTCTTTTGAAATAAAGACATCAAATGCACCAACTTCTTCCTGTCCCTAGAGCCTGGTTTTGCTTGAACATGTAAACAACAGTCTGGAATAAGGCAGCACTTGAAATAAATAAAATACAGAAGATTAACATGATTAAGCAATTAAAATCCTAGTCTTGAGAACACTTTGGCTTAATGGGCTCTTGCAAATCGTCTTCCCTGCTTTCTAGCTCAGCAACTTTCCTGGGCTCTTTGAATTGAAATAATACCTCAGCAGGTTTTTTTCTGGGATCTAGATTAATAAATCCCTGAGCAACATGACCTCACAGCTGGTCCCTTCAAACTTAGGTTACTCTCTAAACCTATGTTTCTGCCTGTTTCCTTTCTTTCTCTTGTCCTGGCCATTGGTATCCCTCCGGAATCACCTCTGGGTCACACTTTGACTGGGGAGCAACATCCTCTTTCTTACTTAGTTAGAGAACTTAGGCAAACAAGTGTCCTTATGTTGGGCATCCCAGATCTGTATGTGATACTACAGATGGGGACTCACCAGAGCAGGGTAGAGGGGCAGAATCCCCTCCCTCAACCTGCTGCCCATACTGCTTCTGATGCAGCCCAGGATTTGGCTTTCTGGGCTGTGAGTGTACACTGCCAGGTCATGTTGAGCTTCTTGTCTACCAGCACCCCAAGGTCCTTCTTCTCAGGGCTGCTCTCAATTCATTCTCTTCCCAGCCTCTATTTATGCTTGTGATTTCTCCAACCCATGTGCGGGACCTTGCATTTGGCCTTGCTGAACTTCATGAGGTTTGTATAGGCCCACCTCTGAAGTCTGCTAACTTTCAGTTCCTTACCAGAGATCTTCAGAGTTCTGTGGATTATAGTCCACACTTCCTTTTCAGGCACAACAGAGGATTTTATGTGAGCAAAGAGCACCTTTTATTATCTGTGATGTGTCAACAGCACTGCTAGTTATCAAGGTTGCTGACACTTCTTATCATAGAGCCCTAGTGCTGTAGGGAAATACAAAGGAGATCCCATCACTAGACAGAAGCCGCTTTGGAGAACTGTAGTCCGTCTCCATTGCAAAGTTCCTGCGTGGCAAATTTCTTTAATTGCATTTTTCCCCAGGTGGTTACTTTGTTTTCTCTTTTCATTGTCCAGCTTGAGATCTCACAGGCTGATTCAGAGAAATGCTTAACCATTCACGACTATATCTGAAGCTACTGGGAACTGCCCTTTAAAAATATGAAATGTAACTCATTGTGAACTACTCAGATGGATTAGCTTCAATTCTCAGATACTTGTGTTGTAACGCTTGAATTTCCCAGCTGTAGGGAAGAGATGATAAAACTGTTGTTTCAGGGAGATCTGGAGGAATGTTTGTGAAATGTGTGCTATGAGAGTCACAGAACAGGCCAGCAGGAAATGTATGGCTGCCCTAACAGCTAAAACACTTAATAGCAGAAAGTGTATAGACCTAATGCTGAATGAGCCTAAAACAATATACTATAAGAATATACTAAAAAGCACATTCTTTGCACATAATGAAGCAGGGGTCAACGAGAAAAATGTGTATGATTGTATAAAGCTGGTGTCATAATTTAATAAGGGAGTAAAGATTCACAAACATCTTTGACACTTACTTATTTTTCAGTGTTTGATAAATTATCTCTTAGGGCAGTTTTTCTTTGGGAAGGTGCATATGAAATAGGTTTTTATAGAAGTCTCTTGCCAGCTAAGGTGAATATGCTGCTCTGCACATAGCTGCCCTTCGGTACACCTGTTACACCTTGTTGTTCCATTTAACTACACTGGGATTCAGAACTAACAGGATTCAGAGCTCAAGTCTGATTAAGAATTAGCAGAGAACTTACTAGTTGTGATGAAATCAAATATGGTGTTACTGAAGTCATCATCAGTTTCCTTGCAGCCTTACAAGGAAGGGATAAGTCTTCCCCTTCTTTCCATTTGTTTCACCTTGTTCCTTTTTCTTCTTGTCCTTCTTTTAATCTCCACTTTTTTCCTTCTCCTCTTCTAAATATCCTCTACTGCTAAATCTGTTTTTCCTTTTTAGTTTCAGTATCTTGTCCAGATTCTTCTCTGCATTGAGATTGTTATCCAGGATACATATAAAAAAATGTCTGAGGTGAGACTGTTTCTGGATCACTCACATGGTTTAGGAAAGTTATTCTCCAGTTTAGTACTTCCCCGAAAAAGATCACACACTGCTCCTCTCCCCGCCTCCAAAGGCAGGTCCAACAAGCAAAGATCACAGGCTGAGATAATTACAATTTACTGGAAACAGCAATGACATAAGAAAACGAACAGTAACAGCAACAATATTAATAACAAAAGGTATAAGACAAAAAAACAAAATCACAGAGAAACCCCTGACAATAAACGAGTACTGGACCATTCCACCCATCCGCCATGTTTTCTCCACCAGAAAGAGTGCCCTTCTTTTGGGAAGCAAGAGTCCCTTTCCCCCACCCCTGGCAATGACAGAGGTTTGTATGGAGTAACAGTAGGGTCTGGCCACACACCTTCCTGGCTATTGCAAAAAGTTAACCCTGTCTTGGCTGAAACTAAGACAATCACTTGCACCAAAGTCTTCTGATGACAAAGCCTGGAGCGACAGTGCCTAGGATGCCTTAACACAAATGGTGTGCCTTTCTCCTTGGATCTGAAAGCCCCCCTGGCTGGCTCACAGTTACGATGAAAATTGCTGCTGAAACTGTAATTGGAGGCTTGAGTGAGATGCAGGTGAAAGCAGGACACAAAAATGACAGAAATAAGTAGAAATTAAAAGACATTAAGAATAGGTAAGACAAAGGAGAATGTAAAAATCTGGAGAATGATGGAGGGATGCTGAGGCTTGAAAAAGAAAATAAGAAGATATCTCATATGAAGAACTATGTATTACTTTGTTGTTATTACAAAGTCTGGCAGGAAGTATGAAGCGAAAATGCTTTAGACTGAAGTCCTTCATAGAACGAAAGAAAAGTAAGTTGTCTGGCTACAATTTTGTTCTAATTCTAATGAAGTTCTTTTCCGTATCAGAAGACACAGATTTTACCATGGCTTTTTAACTCTGATGTGTGATAACTGGATCTCTGTAGGAAAAAAAGTATATGCCTGCCAAGATGCTTATCTAGACAAAAAACCAATAAAAGGCATGGAAAATCTTTGAGAAGGATGCCTGTCAATTCATCTTTTCTTTTACAGAGTATCTTAAATTGTCAAATGGCAGGTTTTAATTGCTTTGAACTTATGTGGGGAAGAAGTGAACTTATTTAGGTATCTAAGCTCAAACTGTTTTTCTCCACAGCAGGATGAGTGAGACTACCATGTTTGGTAGTCCGTCCATATAGAGGATGAGGGTCACTACCATATTTTTCCTTCACATTGTACAGTCTCGCATTTCTGCAATATGAAGGACTGTACACATGAATTATTAGTCTAGTACCATGAGAGTCAGCAAGTAACTAGCTTTCATTACAGTCAGAATCAGAAATGATCTTTCACAGGTCAGTGGATGACTGTGACTTCCTGAACATTTTCTTCTACTTCCTGCAAGTTATCTGAAGTAGGTTGCTCGTGCCCTAAATCTGAGCCATCTCTGTGCTAGCGTTTTCTAAGTAGTGTTCTGCATAGGGTCTGATTTTTCTGTGAAGCCTCCATACCCTTGCTGTAAGACAAACAGCATTACTTAATAAATACATACAGCAGAAATATTGTACAGCTTCAAATGAACACAAAACCTCATTATATTCTCAAGTACTTGTAATTCTCAAGTATTTTGAATTTTAAGTAGGCAGCTGAGAATGTATGGCATTTTTTGGTTAAAATTCCACCACAAAGAGCCTCTTTATATTACCTTTCCTAAATGTAGCCCATTTTTCAAGGGTCAGTTGGCTGCTTGTCATGTAAACAATGTGTTATTGAAATGTTGATGCATTACTCCCATGGACGACACCCCCGTGAGGGACTGAGGAATGGTGCTGGATTTGCAATGCAGAAATAAGCATGCAGAACTGGACTGCCACTCAGTGGTGCAGGACATCATCTGTTCTTGTCCCACCACCCTTTGGCACTGACATGGCTGAACACAGCTACATTATCCTCCACATAAGATATACTGGGCACAAACAAGGCTACAGAACTGCTGTACAACTTTAGTACAACATCCTAGCAATGCCAGAATGAGTATAAATCAACTTTGTAGATAATTCTGAAAAATACAGTTAGAGAGCCAAATGCCTTAAAGCTCAATTTTGTGCAACACTAAAACACCATTATTAAAGATAATTGTCTGCTTTGAGCTAATGTATCAGTGACTTGCACACTTACTTGCTGTCATTTATCTATGATTTTACATGGAAGGTGTTAAAATGGCATTACAGTCCCAGGGGATTGCTTATCAAAGAACTCTTACTTCACTACTACACCATTGTGATGCTTTTGATAGCTATGACATGCTTTAATTTGAATTGTCTTCTCTGTTTGCACCACACTAGTATCTATCAGCTCTTTCAGGATCAAAGGATATCTTACTGTGCTTCAGAAACTCATTAAATCTATATTTGTAAATAAAGCATTTGTTCCACAGCACTAGGTGTCCTTGAACCACTAAAATGAACAGCTCTGCAGGACGTGTCCTAAATGTACTCAAGGCTCCAGTGAATAATGAAAATGCGACTCGTCTATTAAGTGTCCTGGGAACAACTTGTTATGGCCTATAAAGCAGTAGAAAAAGCGCACACAGTGGTATTCCCAGAGCTGAAACACAAATCTAATTAGACTCCCATAAAATGTCTTACTCGAGACTGAAAAATTGCTAACTGATCACGAAGTTTGCTTTATAGATTAATAGGCTAGTTTAATAGCTATAGTTCTCACTGTGTATGAACTACTTCTTTATGCACTTTGCTGTACAGATATTAATTGCTTTGGCTTTTATGTAATATATGTTTATACTGCTGCTATTTTTGCAAATGAGACCTGCCTCAGGTAACCTTTTTAGCCTGTGTTTTTCTTTTTTTTTTTTTTTTTTTGTAATGAATGAAAAAGAAGTCAATCTGTTTTCCAAGTCAGAATTCATTTTCAGGTGAATACCTAGACTGGTATTCATGCTTCCTAATTATTGAAAAATACTTAATTCAATCCAGTAAGACATTAAATTCAGAAGCAGAACAAATTTTACACGCAGCAGTATTTTAGACACAAAACTGATTAAAGTAGTAATAGACCTTTTGGGGACACTTCTGGGGACATCTTGATTTTTAAGGAGTTACGGGATCTGGGAGATAGGCAAAAAGAACTTCATCTGTGTCTCATCATAACAACACCTTCTTTGTACTGGTCCTACAATAATTAGGGCTGGCCACAGCCTTGCACTGAGCAATATGCTTTCCAGTTTCTAGAACTTGGGATGGCAGTTTCATTGCAGAATGTTCAACTCTGTTGTCATAAAAAATCCTCTACTGCCTATAAAATCCATGTCCTAAATGGTAACTAACAACAGGACAATGAATTTTTTTATATGGCTCTATAAACTAATGAGTCCACGCCCATGTCAAAATCTAATGCCAGATGTTATGTTTGACTATTAGCAAGCCAAGAGAAGCACAGAACATTTTCTTGAGAGGGAAAAGATGCACTGGCAACAAATTTTGAGAAAACTATAGGTAAAGGGAAGTGGAAATACAATTTCAACAGGAGAATAATACATTTTAATTTTTTAAGTATGAAGGGAGCAATCAGTTCAGAAAAAAAAGCTGAAAAAACATGTTAAAGCTAGTCATTGCATTTCTTGCCAAAATATCCATTCAGTTTAATATTCTCTTCATTAAAACCCTGATCAGTGTAGGAGATGACCATCCAAATGATTTTTGACCAGTCACCACTGTTTCTAACACGCTTACTAGCTTTATGTTGGCCTTTCATGTGTGACCATGACTTTTCAGTACTCTCTTTCAATCTTCTTTCATGTCTACTTGTGTTATTCTGTTCCATGTTTCCCCTCTTCTCTTTCGTACCTATAAATCTATTTTTATTCTTCCCCCAACATTACCATCAACAATTTCCTTCATTTTCTGTATCCTGAATTCTGCTAGATGAATCTTACAGCAACTTAGGGATCCTCACTGTAAGCTTTTCCATTCTTCTTTTATTTCTCACGTTGACAGTTCTTACGTCCTCTGTCTTTATTTTTTCAGAAGGTCAATTAATTCTTTAATTTTCCAGGAAGCACTCCTCAGTAAAACTTCTACCACCTGATGTAAGAGAAATCATCTCCTAGAAGTCCCTCTCTTTCTATATCTGCCCATTTGCAGTCCACACTGGTGCCTTCCTTCTCTGAAGTCATGAGATGATTAACTTGCAGCTGGAACTGAGCAGGATTTTTCAAACCATTATCTATAGGATGTTAAGAACGTACTTTACTTAGCTACACAGGAAAAAAGAAACCTTCCCAGCTGTCCAAATAATAAAATAAAAATTTAGGTGGCTGAACAACAAAGAGGGAGTTATGTTTGATATGATCCTAGTTTAAATGTGTATCTGATTATTTACAGCTGTGTTGGTGTTTTTTCATGCTATTGTCAGTCTTAAATACAACCTATATACTTATGTGTTCTACTCTTAAACATTGGCACCTTGTCACCATCGTTTGTTATTCTTTTCTAAACCTGAGAGCATGAAGATTTAAGAATTTTTTGTTAGTGCTGTTAGCTGGTCACTAAGCTTGAATGATACAATTTTATGAAAGTAATAATCTGAATTGTTAATAAGGTTTATGTTCTTTAGGAACAGCACGATATCTTATACATTTTATTTTTTCTTTCAAGAAAATTTTTGGAATACAAAGAATGATGTAAAAGCTCTTTCATATGATGAAAATTATATTCAATGAAGGAAGCATCATTTGATAGCTGTCTGAATGCTATAGAGTAGTGGCCATGCTCAACAGACAATTATCAGGTTCTGTGCTACCTTGGGTCCCCTCTCAAACTAACCACTTTCTACAATAACTTTCTTCCATAAAACACAGTGTGGCATCAGTGATGGACTTTTTATGGGATCACCATTATTTATGCAGAGTCTTAAGTAGTAAAGTCTCCACAGGGAGATATTTGCCTCACACTATCTTCTGAAGATATGTAGAAAAAGTACATACATGCTTTGTGTCTTACTTTACTTTTTTCTGTACAAGGAATGAAAGGGTTTTATTACTAAAACAGGATGGAAATTATTGAAAAGTTGTGCAAATAAAGCTTATCATCCTTCAATCCACAGATCTATTGTGCTTCATGTTCACTACATGCTGTAAAATACTTGGAACATATGGAAAAATTGAAGGTGATTAAGATAAAGCTATTACAAAGCCTGATTTTGCCATTCAATATTGTTGTCCATGGTAACTCCTTGCATCACATGGCACCTGTGTATACAAGGCAAAGACATTTCCTAAAGTTGCACAAATACTAATTAACATGAAAGGCAAATTTCTGCATGTCTTTTATCAGTGTGAAGTGAGTTTTTTATTTCTATTATAATAACAGAATTTTCCATAATTCATCGGGTATTTAAGATGTAACATTGTAAACAAACTATAATTCATAGGGAAAAAACATGTAATATTTAAAGATGGAAAAAAGGTTTTATGAGAAAGGAGGAGAGCAGTGGGTTAAAGGGACAGCTGGTGTGTGTATGTTACCCGATATGGGAGTTCTGCCCTCTGTTACTATTTTGTCACTGCTGTAGTAAGGCAGTAAATGATAGCTACTAGTAATTCACTGAATAAGGCACGTGTCTTGTCCAGCTGTATCCATGCCTTCAGCCTTCCTGTGAACATACTACAGAGAAGTCTCTACAGAAAATCCCTCAGAACTCACCAGAGGCAAGGAGGTTAGCAGGGTCCTACAGAAATTACTTTAAATGTAACAGAACTTATACAAGTATGCATATGTTTTATTTTTTGACACTATCTCAAAAGATTATATAATGTGACTATTACTAGCTCATGTAATCTCTAAGATAAATTTAAAAATACAACAAAGTTATAACATTCCATTAAATTCTATAGCTTACCTCTATGATGTTCTTTGTTCTTTTTCAACTCAGTCGTATAAAAATTTTGTATAAAACCACACAGATGTCTTCACTGAAAATATACATTCTTTTCTTTTCCTATCCCTTTCAATTTCTGAATCTATAAATCTATATTGTGTCAACTGAAATGAATTATGCAGGGACAGATAATGAAAAATAGTATTATGAACAAGTGCTGAGTACCATTGCCAAAACAGCACATGTATATATACATGTGCATTCACACACACACATATATATACATATATGGGGTGGATGTGTGTTTAAAAGGGTGATTAAAATTCAATTCTGAATGAGTGATTAAAGCTGAACTCAACATCAGATGACAACAGGTGTCCTTTATTCATATATGCTGGTTCTGAACTAAAAATCCATAAAATATATTTATTCTTAATAGTGAATAAATTCTCACATCTCTGAGACAGGCAGCAGACACAAAGTACCACCAAACTGTACTTTAATTGTATGCGACACTACATACAAAGGCATTTAGCTCTGGCTAAATGATTTTTTGCAGGACCGTGTAAAGTCTTTGAAGACTGATGTGACCTGCACTTGCCTTCTTTTAAACAGTTTGATGTGACCATATTGCTTGCTGCCTATTTAAGAAAATGTGCCTATATTTTTGGAAGGAAATACCAAGTAATGACTATGTATTAGCTTTATGCAGTTAACACTGATCGAAAATAGAAAAGGGAGAACATTCACAGTAAACAAATACCTGCATAGGTGTATTTTAGATTTAGGTATCTATATAATAACTTTCAGTCCTAGCATGATAATTTAATCTATTTTCCATTCTGTTCTAGCTTGTTCCAAACACTGTCCCATTTGGCACAGAAACTTCTACTTCAGAAAGTTCTCTGTTGGAAACCAAATATTTTTCTTTCCAGGGGCAGACATTCCTCAGTCAAGTTCAACAAAGTGGACCACAAGGGACCTGTCTCTGTTGTCCAAGCTAGCAAGATACATTTATGAGCCAGCATCAGTAAATAAAGAAGGCAGGCTACAGCTGTCCTCCAGCACTTGAGGTCACTGAGCAATTCTAGAACCACAAGTCAGATTTAATGGAATTTCCCATTCAGACAATTACGGCATGTTTCACCATATCACAACACAAAACGTTGGATTCTTAGTGCATTCCCACAACAACTACACCACCAACAAAAAACCACACACAAACAAACAAACTGCTGTGATTCAGGTTTTTCTGTCTGGCATCTCTTACATAATTTATTTTTGCAATTCTGTCATTGAGTACAGAGAGATTCAGAGAGAGAAATTCTTTGAACATGAATTATCATGTGCCTTTAAATGAGCTCCGCAGGCTACAATAAACCATGTATCTGGTATGAGCCAAGGCCATTGTTTGAAAGAGGGGCACGTAGCAGTGGCAAGGAGAGGTGCTGGGGAGGGCCCGTGAGAAAACAGCCCCCTGTAAGGGCATGCTGACAAGAGACAGAAAGTAATTCCCATGAGCAGTCAGAATGTGCTCTAACACGAAGGGTCAGCTGTGAACCCTGCCAGTCACATGGTTGAGTAGAGATAAAGAAATAAAAGTAGAAAATGAGTGCTACTTGGTGGGAGGAGTATGCTTTTATTCTGGTACTACTTATAGGGTACCACACCATATGAGAAATATGATAGAGGTCATTTTAGCTAAAAAAAAGGTGTAATTGATTATCCAGCCATTGAACGTCACTACACAGAAAATTAATGCATTGCTCTGAGATCTAATATTTATTCAAATATAAGACCATATGAATTTTAAAAAGCAATTATAAAACACTACAATCTATTCTTGCAAATTACCTGTTGTAATTTTAGCTCTAGACAACAATGACAAATTACAATCCTCATTTCAAGGATATGAGATGCATTACATAATGCAGATCTATAGTGTTTTGAACCATTAATCATCATCGTCTGGCAGCGCTGTTTGTGTTGATCCTGTTCACAAAAGAAAATAACTGCTACGACATACTATTTTAGGCTTTTCTTTATCCAGTAAGTATTCTTTAGAAGGAATCATTTATAATCTGAATTTGCATTTAGCCTCAAAATGGAAAAACAGCCCAGACATAATTGCAGCAAAGAAAGGTTGACATCCCCAATAAAAAAAATTAAGACCTATTTCTATCTTCACCAAACATTTATCTGTTACTATGTTAATTAGCAGCTAAATGTTGTTATTAAATTACAACATTGTGTGACCTGATAGTTTTAAAATTACAATTTAGACACATAATCTAGGAGCCACTGGACTTTTCCCAAAAATGTCTAAAACATTGTCTTGCAAGATATACGAAGTTCTTCATATTTTCTGTCAATTTTTTCAAGAGAGATTCTCCCTTTCTATGTAGAGAACACTGTCAATCACTACTAACAAAAGTAATCCTTATTGTTAGTTGTACCAGAATATAATCACAGTCAAACTGAAATGAGCTTTTAATGATTTATAAGATTTTTTAAATTAAATCTGTTCCCTATCGATGAAAGATACTCAGTATCAGGTTAGACTAGGAAATGGGTTTTTTTGACCCTGTAAAACTTTTTAAGGTTTCTTAAATGTTCCTTGTCTTTATTAAATGTCACTAAACACTTTTAATTTAATGAATGCACAGATAATAGCCTGGCAATAAGAGGAATTTACCTAGGATGTGAAAGGCTCAGATTCAGTCTGCAGGTCTGCCATTTCTTCCTGTCCCAGAAATATGCTCCAGACACCAGGAAATCAACCCTACAGTGGTTTTCCTAGAGATGGATTATGGCTTTATGTATTTGTATATTTTGTTCAAATTCTCTGCAACAAAGCTGTGAAGCTGAGTACCCAGCACCACAACTAGACAGAATATTGGACTAGCTCCATAGTGGTTTCTCTCACACCTGGCAGTAACATCCAGGCAGATCGAGAAGAAAAAAATCTTAGGGCCAACACCTAAATCGGGCAGGAGACACTCATGAGTTTGTTGCTTATCTCCCAAGAGTTTCATGACCACAAGGCTATTACCTATTATACCTCTCACTCTCTATAGTATTGCATTTCAGTAAAAGCCCTGTTGGAGCACTTAGGTTCTTGCAAGCCTGTTAGTTTATACTGAGTATTTCTCAGCTAAAAAACCTGTTTCATTGAAGAATTCCCAGTCAGCTGCATTCCCAAGTGTTTTGCATTAATCTTTAAGGGCAGAGATACATAGAAGAGCCAGGAAGATCTGAGGTTCTAACTAACGGCAATACAGGATTTTTATTAACAGGAAAAAATACTAACTCTTTGTTTTCAAATTGAATTGGTATAAAAAATTGCAGTAATTTTATTACTTTCCTTATAAATTATTGACCGATAATTATCAATAAGGAGCTTTTCCCCTTTAGAAAATATGTTCCCCTGCCACGTTAGCTTAGACTTTCTGTAAAATCAACTTGTGGCCTCCTGCAAAGTAGCTCTCTTTTCTGGTAAAGCCCTTATTTCTTATAACTTCTGGGATACAAACAAATTTAGTAGATATAACGTATGCAAATATAAAAGACCAGACAGTTCTGCAACAACATGCATGAAAATGAGAGGTGAAAAATTTCTCAATTAGAACCTCTTCACCAAAATTAACTCTTTTGTTAGTAAGATCTTCTGTTCATTTTAGAAAAGCAGTGGCAATCCTGTCACTTGCTACCCTGAAAGGAGGCTGTTCATTACGACCATTATTATGCCAGTGAAATCCAAAGTGACTTTGTAATTCTCTTCAGATTTTGTTGAAATACAATACTGACACAAGGAAGATGTCTAACAGGCAAACTCTCCATGTGCACTAAAAAAATATTGAAAACTTAAGATTTAGATTTCTTTTTTGGAAAGAAATACATCAGAATAGTGGAGATGTTTGAAAACTTGAAACAAGAGCAATCCCTCTAAAATGGACTGACTGCCTCCTGCTTTCACAGTGCATTTTCAAATAACCTTGTGCCTGCTTACATTAGGGATTTTTGCATATATGCAAAAATGAGTAAATTTGTTACATCATCACGGTATGTGCTGATTGCAAAGCTTTAGAACCCATCTAAAAATATGATAAGGTTACTCCCCCAGTGCATGAGATGAAAAACAAATTAGGTATTAACTTAGCCTGTCACTACCTTTTATTCTTTATTTCTGTGGGAACAAACATGACAGGGCTCACCACATGGTGGGACCATGAATTTGCATTACAGAATAAAAATAATAAACAGTAACAACCTTTAAGTATGCTGATGCAAACTGGTAAGGAATAGGATTAGTTCATTTGTAAGATAAGCTATACTTCTAATTGTAATGCAAATTTGACCAAGGATATATAAAATAGGTACATTTAGATCACATGAAGTATTTTTAAAAGTTTAAAAAGAATCACACAACAAAAGCCAGTAGGACAGTTGGAGAACATCTGTGCTCTCCATGTTGTCTGTATTTTCATCAATTGTATACATCTTAATAAAATAATTATCATCTAAGTTAGCTTCCCCAGAAAGAGCACTTGCCTGTATCTTTGAGAGTATCACTGCTATAATGTTGTAATCACCTCGATTACGTATGGTAATAAAATTTCAAGGAACTCAGTCGTTCTCCTTTTTCCCCCAAGTTTTGCCTTACATTATCAAAACCAAAGAGGTAGACTCATTCTTATGCTAAATTGCAGTACATCTTCTCTCCCTGGTAAGAAGTTACGGTATTTGCTTTCTGTCACAATCACTGTCCTGTCCTGCAACTCCTCTGAGTCTGAACTCCAGTTTCTTGGGTGCCTCAATCTCTGCACTGCTCTTCAGACCATGAAAGAGGTGATTCCTGGGTTATCCTCACGTATCTTGACAGTGTAAGCACAGAAGCAGTGAAGATTCATGCCTGCCCTCAAAGTCTGCATCCTCTCCTGGGTCAACTGTGCTCCTTCAGTCAATCATAATGTCGTTATTTTGGCAAATTTCTCAGTTACCTCCTTCCCCTGCTGCCACTTTCAACTTCTGTGAATTTGCTCCAGGGACAAAGAAGGCTACAAAAGCACGAATTCGAGTGGAGAGTAATACAACTGCATTGTCATCTCCAAGTGTTCAGCTCTATTTTTTTACCTGCTCCATCTGTAGACCTCAATTCTCAGAGGACACATCTTCTGAGCAGCGCAGGGCATAGACGGTGTCATATCCCACATTCTTCTGTGCCGCTGATGGCACAGCAGACATTTATAGCATGTCTTGGTGGAAACTAGTAGATATGAGCCAATTCCAGGCACGAGAATGTACTGGCCTCATGGAAAAAATACGTGTATAAATCTGAAAAGAAAAAGGCAGAAAATGTCTTTCACAAATAAATAGATAAAGGCATTTGAAACTTCAGCTTTTACTAAAAGTGTTTAAATAATCATTAAGATAATTACTTTCCAACTTATTGCCATGTGATCCAGCATTCAGGACGACAAAAAAATCAAGCAAACAAACCTGGACATTCTGTGAGCAGCGAAACTGCTCATGTTTGTTCTTTGTGCATAAGTTATGTTCATCAGCAGAAGATTTTTTTTATGATTTGGGTACTCATTGCTTTTGAGTGTAGATTTTCTTGAGTCTAATACATGGAAGGTTCATATTGCAACCTTCTCCTTAGTGAAAGGGAGAAAACAATCCAAAACTATTAGCAGCAGCAAGCATCTAATAAGTACACAATTAACCTCTAAAAGAACAACTTTTTTTTTTCCAGTTAGGTTGAAATTAGTCAATTATATAGAGACAGGGCAGAGTGAAAAAACAGATAAAGAAGTATGCACACAAACATATGGATTGCTCATGTAAGCTTTATTTCCTTAGGAAGTCAGGATAAAACATTTCAGTGATTAATATACAAACAGCAATTGCTCATATCCTGCAGATTTTCAGGAAATAACTGAAATCTGCAAGCAGATTTAACTGAGTCTGTAGCAGATAAAATTAACTAAAAGATGGAGATATAATTGCCTGAGTCTGTACACAAAGTCAAGCTGAAAGATAAATGGCAGTTCTATTTTCCTGTTGACTGTTAAAGCAAATTAATTATCTGGGGTCATGGATTTCCTTCCAGAAAAAGGAATGTGAATCTCAGAATCCAAGAGAGTTCGTAATAAGCAGAAAAGGAAACTGATTTCTCAAGAGAGATTACCATCCAGACACAATAGTCCTGGGCCAAATTTGCCCTTTTGAGGATCGTTTCATGGAAGTGTGAAGTTCCTGCACAGAGCTGCACTAGATTAGGGTAACATTATGTACTTAAAACTCTGACACAGCTTTTTCCTAAGATCCAGCTTTGGATGGAGTTTCCCATTACATAAAGTTGATTGCTCATAAAAAATATGATCATGCTGTAACCCTTCCATGGTGCTCAGTCTCAAGACAATTCAGTTATTTAACTAATGTCCTCCAATAGCCATGGTGTGCAGTACAGCAGGAATGATAGTTATTTCCTGCAGAGGGAGAGTGAGGCTGTGGGTGATGCCCCTGCAGCAGCAGAAAGGGTGGAATCTGGGAGATGGTGGAGTCCATGGCAGCTGGGAGGGACAGCTGGACTGCGAAACTGGGAGGACTGGAAAGAATGGAAAAAGCAGCTGCAACAGCAGAAAAATAGCAGGCAACAAACAGGATGTGATGAGGAATTACAGTAAAATAGCTGAAAGCATGTGAGGAGACCAGCAGGCCTGATACTGACACTGGCAGCCAGAACTGCTGGGAACGCTGCGATCCACAACACATGCTCGCAGCACTGCACCGTGGTGAATGGATTCCAGCCTGCCACACAGGACTGCTGTGGTGCAGCTGCAGCAGGTGACAAAGAAAAGCAAACTGCTTGTTTCTAGTAGTTTAAGAGCTACCCGGGCTTGCAGTTTTATGTAGGCTCTGGTGGATGCCACTTAGCTGTCACTCTTGAAGTTCTTCTGTGAAAGCCCTCAGAAACACACAGATGTACATCTGCAACCTCTGTGTGCCACAGGCAGAGAGGCTCCCTTAGGAGAAACCAAAGCACAGGAACCTACCAGCAGTAGCTGAGACCTGGAATATCAACCTAGGGATGGGCTAGGTAGGTATTTCCTGGTTTTTTCAAATCGAATCATTAGAAATGTGTCCTCAAAAATGAAGAAACAAAACATAAGCACTGTGAGTCAAGAAACACTGTATTAGACAAGAGTTAAAAATCAGAGTACTGAAGTAAATACGGAACTGTGACAGTCGTAAATGGGTACAGAAAGCTCCAGCAATCGCACAGCTCAGGAGACTGAATGGATTTGGAAGGAAGAAGGAAAGTGAGGTATCAACAGACAGCAAATGAAACACAAAGATGGAAATGATGGAGTTAGATGTGTCAAACAGCCCTACACATGGGAAGAGATACAAGAAATTAGAATAGAAAAAGGACATTACAGAGATATGGAATGGGTAAGTGCACAAGAGAGGGAGATTTGAAAGTCTTAACTCCCATCTGACAAGTGTACATCAGAACATAAATTCATGTTTTTAATCAGCTTTTTTCCCTGTCAGTTGAAAACTAATGAAACCTAGGGAAGCAATTAGCTTTAGGTAGATCACAGGGCATCTGTAATATTCCTTTACGCCATCACTCCGTCACAGTGAAGAAACATGATTTATGTGAAACATTTGCTGGAGAAATGCCATCAACATTAATAACATTATATAAACAGGAGAAAACAGCAGCTCCTGTGGCCTCCCTTCGCTTCCTGTGCTAAGCAGCTCTGTCGTTGCGAAGTTTTTTGAGCAATGTTGATTGTAACTCACAAATTGAATTTCTTTTTACCTTGGGTTCACAGCTGGTGTTTAGTTCTTTTTCACTGTATTTGCATTCCAATAAACAGTCATTAATCCGTGTTTCCTTATCAGGAACTGTTCTAATTAGGCTGTTCTAAACGTTGAGTTAATCAATATAGTTAATTCTTTGCATTTATAAACAACAGGAAGTTTTCTATTGTAAAAACAGTTTCTTTTTTATGGTCTGTTGGCTTATCACTTCTTAAATGTCAGTTTAAACTCAGTGCCATTAGTATGTCATGATAAGCAGCACTTATACAAGCAATCCTACTTAAGTTGGTGTGGCTATTCATTTGACTATACAACATGAATTATTACAGGCAGAAATGAAAAATATGGGCTTCGTCATCTTAAAAACACTGAAGAAGACTACAGGTAGATAGATAAGTTTCTGTTTTCTTTTCAATAGATAGTGAACAAAGTGAATTGTATTTTCATTTGTATTCTACCTCACAACCCCTACCATCCCTTACTGTAAAGCCCTACAGTGAACAGTTTTTTGAGCAGGTCTCTATTTCTCCAAGAGCCTCTCACATAAAACATAAACAGGGGGAACCCATACCTTGAGGATAGCAGCTAGCCCCACTAGTACTTTGTCATTCTGCTGGCATAGCCGAGTTTCATTTTCCTGTTTCACTCATACACACAGGGCACACGCCATTACTAATGGAAATGACTGAGACACAACCCCAGGAGCTCTGTTCCTCAGTTTCCTTGGTCTGGGCACCACAACACACAGAAAATACCCTTGCACAGTAGCCCTCTTTTGGAATGTTGCTGGCTATTCCAAAGCTTGCAAAGATGAGAATAGGCGAAGTCACAATGTCTGTGCTGTCCTGGGATTTTGGTCATGAAGCAAATGGTAAGGACTTACTGTATGACCATATTTCAGTTGTGGTTCTACTATTGGTGGTTTTGTTTACAATATTGTTCTCTTACACTTCTGCTGCATGAAATGAGCTCCCACACGTCTATATATTTTTTTCTTTAAAAATCATTAAAGCCACAACTAAGCATAAAAGTGATGCCATCAATTCAGATTTCCCTTAAATTCACCTAGCTTTTCTCCTAATGAATACAGGATGTCATTACTTTGCTGTGCTTTTGCATGGGTTAAGTTCTCTTGCTGCATCAAACCCTTTCACTTCAGTAAGTGCAGGCATTTATCTTCCCACAAAGGGTCAATCTTGTCTTTTACACACCAATACGGAGCCAAGCAATTTCTCACACAAAACTTTAAAAATACAGTTATGCTTACACCAGTGTGTCAGTTGTACATCAAAGTGATCTGTATGAGCAACAATATAGAGATTATTTCAACTAAGACTAACTGAGGTTAATGACCATCTAAACTCTGTTTATACGTATGTATGAATAGTTGATATTCTGGTTTGGCAGTGCAGACTACATGGCTAATGATGGAGCGAGTATGGAAAGTGACCACTTTGGCACAGCACTTTTTTCACAAAGTTGAAAAGTTATTGAGAGTTTATTGTTATACATTTTTCATTCTCCCCCATCTTTAATGACACAGGAATTAAAATCCCCCAACTTGCTTGCTACACCATGTGTATTCAACGCATTAATACCATTGATCTTCATAAAGGCTATATACAAAATTTATGCTTCGCTTCCCAAAATTCAGTAATTTTTAACTAACTACTCACAATACATGAACTTCAGACATGAGAAAAGTATCATTTTCCATTGGTCATGACACTCAAAAACATCCCATTCAAGTTTTACTCACACGTGGCTCAAGTATACACTTGCTCTTTGCTTGGATACATCCGGCACAGATGAACACATGGAAACAAAAAGCATGGCGCAGAGCAAACCTGATCTGCTACCACAATTCTTATGCTCCTGTACTTACACCTGACATCGTGCAAGCCCCAGAAGTTTTTCTCCCCAGGCAAAAACCACATCTGGATAAATGCATCAGTCCATGCTTAAAGCAGTAAGTAACAGCAATAGAAGAGTGATGAAATAGACTATTTGGGGGAACGAAACTGTCTGAAAAAAATCAGCCCCAAACATGTAAAAGTGAATTACTGCAAAGAGTACTGTAACTGGTTTTGCACTCTGAACAGCAATTCTAAAGCCCACGCACGTTTCTGCTCTCCTAAGGTTGTCCGTACCTCTGACCTGTGCTAAACGGAGCACTTTTCTACCTTGCGCCCTGAAAAGTCACTAATGAAGCAATTTCATTAGTTTTGCCATTTCGTACGCTTTTAATGAACTATCGCCGGCTGCGAGCATTTAAAACAACAACGGACAAACAAAAGCCTCGAGTCTGGTCAAGAAGCCGCAAGTTTTCCCTTTCCATTCGCCTGACTTGCGGCGCTGCGCTCACGCCGGGAACGCTCCGGAACGCCGGCAGCCGAAGGGGGCCGAAAGCTGCTCCCGGTGAAGGGTCCCGCGGCCCCTGCAAAGCGGGAATGCCCCCGGGATCGCGGGAATGCCCCCGGGATCGCGGGAATGCCCGCGGACCGGCCGGAACCACAAAGCCCGGCGGGACGCGCAGCCTCCCGCCGCCTCGCCCAGCACAAACTACGTTTCCCGTGAGGCCGTGCGGCAGAGCGCGAGCCGCGGTGTGCGTCAGCGGCGCGGGCAGCCAATCGCGGCGCGGCCGGGGCGAGCGCCGTCCGCCGCCAATGTTGTTTTCGCTGAGTCGAGGCGCTGGTGTTGTTGGCGGCGGCGCCATATTGGAAGGGACGAGCGCCCGCTCTCGAGCAGCCCCTGGGCGCGGGCCCGGCCGCCGCCATGCTGTACCTGGAGGACTATCTGGAGAGTGAGTGTGTGCGCGGCGGGGGCGCCGGGCGGCCGGGCACGGCCGGTGCGGGGGAGCCGGGGGAAGCCGCGGCGAGGNNAGGAGGCGGCGCCCCCCCCCCCCCACGGCAGCGAGTGACTGACTGGCTCCCTCCCTCCCCCCTCTCTCCCGCTCCCCCGTGTCCCCGCAGTGATCGAGCAGCTTCCCATGGATCTGCGCGACAGGTTCACCGAGATGCGCGAGATGGACCTGCNTCCGGCCCGCAGCTCCGCCCGCTGCCCTGCACTACCCCGGGGCGGTCGCGCCCCCTCCCCAGCCCTGCCCCGGCTCTCCGGCACCGCCGCTCGGGCCCGGGAGCGTCTCGTCGTCTCCCGCGGGCGAAGGCGCTGCGGAGCCGCCGCGACGAGGCGAAGGGCGGGGCGCACGCCCCTGGCGCTGTCGCAGCAGCCCCCGACCCGCCCCAGCTCCCGCCCGCCGGGCCCCGGCGCAAGGAGGGTCTTAGCGGAGCTACCTTCTTGGGCTTGTGCTGCTCCCAAAGGCATTTTCGGTGGCACGTCCCAAACTCTTTAGATTTTTGATCCCTAAGAGCAGTGATGGTGGTTTGGAACATAAGTTATGTCCCACTCCTTCCAGTAGGCAGCGGCATGCTCTCCCTGAAACTTTCCAGCCAGCTCCCTCGTTAATAGCGTTTGGGAAGGTGCTGTTTGCTCGACCCCTTGTGCCCTAGCTGACACACAACCAAATACACTTTATAAGTATACTTTAGGTTTTATACAAATTATATTTTGTATAAATGTCTACTTTCGTATAAATATATATCTTATATTATACAAAATATATTTGTAAATACACTTCAGGTTTCTTTGTACCTCACTTTGTATCTCTGCTTGTATCCTGATGTAATACACTGCCTTAGGCTGTTTTCAGGATGCACTGCCATTTCATCTTTTTAATTCAATCTCATCTGGGACTTAAGTGTCCCGTAACACCTTGGATAGCTGTTGCAGTCATTTAACGCACAATTAATACGATTATCTATAACTGTGATCCAAAAGTGAAACTGCTACTGCACAAAAGATGAGAGCAGTCATCAATATGGAAGGGCTGGGCTATTGTGAAAGAAAATGAGAAAAAGAGCAGAGATTGAAATAAAAAGGGAATACTGTATAGGAATACAAAATGCAACACTAAGTGGGAACAGTTCTTGAAAACAGTTTAACCTACAATACTTTAAAATGCAGTCTCAGGCTTTCCCTTGGACATTTACTTTCTTGGACTTAACAGGTCTGTTTAAATAGGCCTTATTGACACGCGTAGAACTGTCTGTAGAATTTTTTGGTATATTATGGCCTAAGTGCTGTCTTGGGTTCAGTGCTTAAAGGTGTGGGAACAGTCATGGCTCCTTCTGGGAGATAACACCACTGAAGTCACTATCACCAGGGAGCACCATGAGAGGGAGTGAGCACCTCCGTGACTTGGATGGTTTGGAATAAGTTCACAAGTTTTACTTCTGTTCCATAAGAAGGCAAAAAACATAGTAGGGGTTTTATTAGATGTGTTCGAGAACTGAGGCAGCTAGCAACGCCAAGGTAGCAGGAATGTCATTTGCTCTGCTTTAACTGAAAATGACAAATAACAACTCCATATAGTATTACTGGAAGTAGTAAATGACTCTGAATATTGTATACTAGGACCGACCTTAGGTGTAGAGAAAAATTCTCTCAGACCTTGGTACTACTGTAATTCTTGTGCAATGATTGGCAGGGTATCCAAAGACATTTATGAAACTTCTGGACTAGCACCTCTTCAGCTTCACTTGTCCAGCTGCCTCGTGAACACTACATGCAAACCTGGAGGTTGTTTGGTGTCTCAGAAGTACTTGAAAACAGTACTTTGATGAGTTATGCTGTCCCAGAAATCTACATGATTTGTAATTCAGAGATATCTCTGCTGCTCTCTTTTAGTGTCATTGTTGACTCTGTATTCTGTCTTGTTTGGACCACATTGACTCTTAATGAGGCAGGTGCTGCTGTTGTTGGAAGAAATAATAAACTGGGTCTATCTGCTATATTTTCTGATAAGATAGCTGTGGGAAAAGCATAGATCATCTGAGTTGGGACTTGACTCTTGAGGTTTAACTGAGCTCCACATGAAGCATAAAATGTGTTTCTCTGTTTAAGTTAAAATCATGGATTATCAGGTTTTCATGGTAAAATGTCAAGATCTGGAAAAAAGAGTCTCTTCTCATAGAAGCTTTGGCAAGTCCATTGGGAAATTTTATCTAAGAAATTAGTATCTCAGAATATAGTATCACAAGAAAAAGTGGAGGAACTCAAGTGTAGCAGAGAGAACTTTCCATATAATTTGATAGCTCTGACCTGCACTCCCCTTTGCCTTTTCTGCCCTTTCAGGAGAGACCAAATTTCTGTAGATATTTTCCCCTAGGCAGTTTCACACAGACTGATAACATGTCCTCAATAAAAAGTCAAGAGGAAAGATACTTTTTGTCATTTCTTGTTTATTGTGCTCTGAGGATAGGAGATAGAACGTTTTGTCTGTTGGCTTTATGGACCAAATTACAGTCATTTGGTCAAAAAACAAAGATTTTGGAAGCCTCCATATAAAGTGTGTGCTTCTTGCTTGCCTCTCAGGCTTCCTAATCTTCTCTACATGGTGCAGGTGGAAAATGCTCATTGTACAGGTTCTCTCCCTTTAGCCTGTTTTACTCCAGAACTGTTCAACTACTTTGTTTGTCTGGGTCTAAATAAAGTTGATGTGAACTTGTGTCACTACTGTTATGGCTTGGGATTAATGGTGCTCTGTCCAGTCAGTTGTTAGGTTCCTGTTGGGTTTGATGCTGAATGTTCCCAGCATAAGGACAATTGATGAACGTTTTTGATCCTTTAGGATGAATGATTAACGGTTATTTATGTAAACAGTTAGTTCTAGCTGTGAATTTTCAGAGTTGAGGAGACCCTTGGTCTCTTGGATTTTAAGAGTAAATGATACATAGGGATTCATGAGCTTCTTGAACTAATTAATTGATTTTCATCTTGTTTTGGCAAGATGTGATCCAATTTTAATGGTGGTTTCTGGGAAGTTTCTTAGGTGTTTTGCACCCAGAGCCTGAAGTTTGTAGGTGATTCGTGCATTGTCACATTTAATTTAAAACTGATAGCTGGGCAATATCACTGAGAGTGCTGTGAAAACAAACTCAGTACTGTCATCTATCCTGACACTAGCAAGGCTGTCAAAGCTAGTTTGACTGAGGCAGCTGCATGTTTTTGGAAATATGCAAGCTGTTGAGTGCACAAGTGTCCAGCTGTTGAAATAGTAAACTCAGTAGGAGAAGGGTGGAGGGGAAGGGGAAGGGAATCCCTGTTCCTGTCTCAATAAACAATGAAAAAAAATAACTTGTGGTTGACATTTTCCTTTCTAGAGACAGTTAATGTCAGAAAATGGGTGGTTTTATTTTTTTCCCCTGTATGATATTTCTCAGCTTCATGAAAGTGAGAATCCTGTCCAGATAATATTTCATCAGTGCATTTACTCCTGTGGGGGTGGAGGGAAAAATCTGAGAGTGCTTTCAATTTGACCTGACCCTTCCTAGCAAACAATGGAGAGGGCCTGGACTTAAAGGCAGTGACTTTACTCTTCAGTTGGTCTACCTTTTTGAGACACTAATTTTTTTCAATTATTTGGTTTTGTATTTGACTGTTTCTCTTAGGAGAACATTTTGTTTCCTGCTCAGTTTGTAACTGGCTAGAATGTTCCAAAGTCAGCAGTCTAGAGCCCTGGGTGAGGAGTTTGGGTCATGCTTTAAGTCACTACCACTGCTCTTAGGGACAAAAAACCTTTAGAACTTGGAGTCCTGCCTGTCCCATGCTGGAGAGCACAAGAACCTTGATGAGAACCCTACCAGAATGCAATTCTGCTTCTTGGAAATTAAGGTAACTATTTCCCTCCGCTGTCCACTGTCGCTTGGTTGTTTTGGTTTTTTCTTTTTTTCCTCTCTAATAGTTTGCACCTCAGTCCTGTCAACTTTGTTTGAGAAAAAAATTTCCCCTTATTTCCTAATGTTTATGTACATGAGAAGATAACATTTGTCTCAATCTTTTCCTATGCTACAGATGCAATGGATCAGCTTGAGCAGAGGGTAAATGAATTTTTTATGAATGCAAAGAAAAACAAACCTGAATGGAGAGAAGAACAAATGACATCAATCAAAAAAGTAAGGATATCACAGGAGAGGGTCAGATTTTTCTTTTGCAAACTAAGACAACCTTAGGAAAAAAATGGTTTATGATTGATGGGAGATTTAAGTATTCAGAACTATGCCTTCCCTTGGGCTTTCATAAAGGTGGATAGAACTACCTTGGAGGAGAGAAGTGAGTTAAAGGTTTCTTTGATCATGGATTTCTCTCAAGTTCTACTGAGAACTTCTGGCATTTAAAAAAATGCAATCCTGAAATGGTGAGGAAACCTTATACTGAATTTTGAGCTCAGATTTTTTGTTTATGTTTGTGTGACATAAAGTAGCCAAAGTTAGTTTGCTTTCTTTTAGAGGATATATTTCAAGCTTAGATTCAGCGTTTCCTGTGATTTTCTGCCTGTGTCCTTCTACGTTTTATACATGTAGTATATGTAGCTTGAGAGAGGGAGGAGTAAGAAGATGAATGTGTTCTGTGTTATCCTTCAGTACTTGAGCAGTGGTGGTATTGATACCAATGTAGTCCATCATTTTGTCAGGACAAACTCCTTTGTAGTCTCCTACACTTCAGCCCCTTATTTGGGTAGGGGTTGTTTTCTTCTTTAATTAATACAAATAGATTTTTAAATTTTAAAAAAGAAAAAAAAGTCAGAGCTCTGACACTAGAGTAGATGAAAAATTTGCTTTTGACTTAGTTGAACCAAAATTTGAAGTAGTTTTCACATAAGATACTATTCAGTGGAAATTGAGAATTATAAGGCAGTAAAATCTGTTCGAATCTAAAGTAAAAGCGTTTGAAAACATACTTTTTTTTAAAAAAAAAGTTTGTGAATTCTCATTGGTTAGAGGAGACTTTGGACTGCTTTAGTCAAATTATTTAGAATACACTTATGAGTTAGACAAACTTACTTGAAAGTAATTTAAACTATATACGATATTATCTCTGTTTAACTAGAGTGCTGGAAAGGCACAGAGTATTTCAGCATCATTTTGAAGAGCAGTAGGATTTATGGTGGTCCTGAAGTAAAAGACAACCATGTTTTAAGCCCCTAACATGATGCTGTGTAATATAAAATAAATCCAATATTGTTTCATTTCTTGTAGCATTTCTTGCAGAAATCTGAACATCACTCTAGGAGGAAGTGTCCCCATCTTGTAGTTTGGCTTTTTCTAATGCAGGGAAAATAAATTGATATATATATTGTATCTCTCATTTAAAATTCAGATGATTGTTGTTTACAGTAAAATTTCACAGTCTTTCTGAAAACTGACTTAAATTTGTCCTTTTGACTTGTATCTTGTGCTTCATAACAGTAGCTTAAACTTACTGAAATTAATTTAGTTACATTCATAATTTTAAAAAAATTCTCTTTGTAATAGGATTATTATAAGGCTTTGGAAGATGCAGATGAAAAAGTGCAACTGGCTAATCAAATATATGATCTGGTAAGTGGACACAAGACTTGTGGTCAATTACCTGAATTTATGCCTTAAGGAGTTCTAGCCATTTTGATAAGCACTGCAGCTGTGCTGCTTGTACTTATATGTTATCTACATACAGATGTTTTGCTGGTGAAAGAAACATTTAATATCTTATTAACTTTTAAGAATTTTGGTTTTTTGGGTAGTAAGTGTCGCTTAAATATAAAACAAAGCAATATTATTAAAAATCATTAGGTTTTAATGCATGTTTTTGGCCTGTTTAGGAGACTGGTAGAGAGAATCCCTTGGGATGCAGTGTTGAGGGGTCCAGGAAGGCTGGACATTCTTCAAGAAGGAAATCTTAAATGTATAGGAACAGGCCATCCCCATGTGCCAAAGAGAAGCCAGCAGGGAAGAAGACCAGCCTGGCTAAATGCAGAGCTTTGGCTTCAACTCAGGAAAAAAAAGAAAGTGTATCACCTTTGGAAGAATGGGCAGGCAACTTGAGAGGGCTACAAGGATTTTGTGAGGTTATGCAGGGAGATAATTAGAAGGGCCAAAGCCCGAGTAGAACTGAATCTGGTTACTGCCATAAAAGACTAACAATATTTTTAAAAATATATCAGCAATAAAAGAAGGGCTGTGGAAAATCTCCATCCTTTACTGGATACAGAGGTAAACAAAGTGATGGAGGATGAAGAAAAGGCAGAGGTACTTAATGCCTTCATCGCTTCAATGTTTAATGACAAGACTAGTTGTTCTCAGGGTACCCAGCCCCCTGAGCTGGAAGAAGTGGGTGGGGAGCAGAATGAAGTCCCTGTAACCCAAGGGAAGAGGTCAGCAACCTGCTGTGCCATTTAGACACAGAGGTCTAGGGCCCTAATGGGACCCACCCCACAGACAATGAGTGAGATGGTGGAAGAGGTCACTGAGCCACTTTGAGGCATTTACCAGAGATCACAATTGACTGGAAATCAGCAAATATAATGCCCATATACAAGAAGGATCAGAAAGAGCATCCAGGGAAGTACAGGCCTGTCAGCCTGACTTCAGTGCTGGGGAAGGTCATGGAACAGATCATCTTGAGTGTCATGATACAGCACAAGCAGGACAACCAGGGAATTAGGCCCAGGCAGCATGGGTTTAGGAAAGGCAGGTCTTGCTTGACTGACCTGATCTTCAGTGATGAAGTGACCTGTGTAGTGAATGAGGGAAAGGCTGTGGATGTTGCCTACCTGGACTTTAGTAAAGCCTTTGATACTTTGCTACAGCACTCTCCTGGAGAAACTGGCTACTCATGCCTTGGGCAGGTGCACTATTCACTGGGTAAAAAACTGGATGGATGGCCAGACCCAGAAAGGGGTGGCACATGATTTAAATTATAAAGCTTATTTATGTTACATTTTCTCAGAGAACAGAACCTGCAAGTCAGACTACACTAAAATACAGAAGACAACTGATTTAGTTTCACTTCAACTAGCCAAAAGTTTGTTCTAGAAGTTGGAACTTAGCCCTTCTCTTTTGCTTAGCTGGTAACTGGAAAAACCTCCCAGTTTTTAATAAAGACAGGTGAATTTTGCTGTATGAGTACAGATGTAGAAAGCATTTGGAATGTAGTATTTCTTTTCATGATAGTGAGTTGAGAATTTTTTTTGTTAATTTTTAGTACCAAAGAGCATGTCATAGTTTCCTGAAACACACAGGAGTCTCCACTTTCAGTTAAGATTCAATACACACCAAGTTTACTGGTGTTTATAGTGGCACACAAATTGCACCCAAGTTTTAGTTCAGAACTTGCAATTTCCCCAAAGCAGCCCAATCTCTACTAAAGTTTGTGTCATGTACTGTTCTTTCTCATCCCCTTTCTGTTTTCATAGCCAGAGCACCTCCAAGTCTTCTTCATCTTTATTTGTGAAAAGAAGTGTCTTGGAACTTTGCCTACACTATTTTGGTGTTAACAGCAGTGTCTCTGCTGAGTGAGGGAAGTGGAGGTGACCAAGAAGATACGCTTCTGTGTATTATTGTGCTTAGCGCTGCGTGGCACAAAACTGCTGGAAGGGAAATACTTAGCAAGCTTGAGATTAAGAATGTAGATATTCATGTTCCAGAACTGGATGCTATTTATTTTTGCTTCGTCTAACAAACAGGTAGACCGTCATTTGAGAAAATTGGACCAGGAACTCGCTAAATTTAAAATGGAACTTGAAGCAGATAATGCTGGAATTACAGAAATACTAGAGAGGCGTAAGTATGCATGATTTTTGTTAAGAACTTGACAGACTTTTGTCAATTTGCAAAATTAAAGTAGCATACACTTGTTAGTGGCTGCCAGTATTTTCACCTGTGTTCTAACCCACTTTTCATCCGTGATTCTCAAATTTTAGTATCAACCTCGATTTAGAATAGTGAAATCAAAATACAGCTGAGTACGTATAATAATTTTTTCACATAACTGTTGTCCTTGTGAATTGCTACAGTAAGATACATAATTCTTTAAACCCGTTTTTAATGATTGTAGGTATTCAGCCAAGTACTTTGGCCTAAGCCTGCCACCTACCCAGTTGCAAGTGTACCATTTCTTCCTTGAATTGGTTGCTGCCAAACTATGGAGGCTCATTATTTTTGTTTTCCGTGTACTTGGTGGTTTTCTTGTTTTAAAGGGGTGAGAACGGGTTGTTCTGTAATTGGCTAGTGAAGGAAAAGCATTTTAGGTAAGAAACCTTCATGTTAAATACAACCACGCTGGTATTTAGAATGTGAATAAAAATGTAAAGTGACAGCTTTTTTGCCAGCATGGTGTAGAAGAAGCTGGCTTTTCTGTATTCATCAGCATTTAGGCATCACATTCAAATGTGATTGTGATAAATTTCTAACTTGATTTAACTACTGTGATTATGGAGGCAGTGGCTGTCCTCATAGCCAAAAATAGTGAAAAGTGACTTAAGTCACTTGGGGATATTAGGAATAAGTATTCTTTCTTGGAACTTTTTGTGACTATGTTGTATAAGCTGGGAGTTTGGGGCTATTTTATTTGTAATTGCTATTACAAATAACAGGCACAAAAAAAGAAAACTGTAAATTAAGTGTTATTAACTAATTAACTAGCAATTACAGAAAAGGACTAGTTTATTTTAGTTTAAATCCCAGTTGGTTTTAGGATGTGATGCTACCTTCTGTTGAACTATGTGTTTGGAGAGGTTGGTAGACAGGATTTCGAAACTCAAAATAGGGAAGTACTAGACTGCATGTTGCATCTTTAAGGTTTGTTTGGTTTGAGGGTTTTGTTTCTTTGTTTTTAAACAAAGCTAAAAGTAGAAGACTTAACATTCTTAGCTTTCAGACTAAATCCATGTGGTTGAAGTCCCACCAGAGGGCAGCCTTTGGGCAAGCTCATAACATGATTGAAGTTCGCTCAGCCAAAATAGCTCCTTATGCTTTGAACCTCTTCTAGAGTAATTATATTTAAACTTTTGTAATACACTTATGTATCACTCATATACTCGTGTATTTCAGTGCTTTTTGAAAGCATTGAATGAGGTAAAGAAATGTTGAAGCTACAGATTTTGAAAAATGAATGTGAATTGCTTTCTTGTTTTGTCTTCTGTGTAAATGTAAGTTGGTAGGTATTGCAGCTACTTAAAAATCTTTTGGTTAGAGATTGATGCACAAAATATTGTATATTGTTCTAAATTTATAGTCAAAGTCTCTCTTATGCTGTGATTATTTAGTCTCATATTACAAGAAATGCTGTTAGATGAGGACTTGGATTTGTGCCCCTGTGACTTTTTCCTTTTTTGGCAGGGGGGAGTGGGGGTGGAGTTTGTTGTTGTTGTTTTGTTGGTTTCGTGGATTTTTTTTTTGGTTTGTTTTATTTGTATTGTTGCTCTGTGTATTTTGAATGTTAAGAAAATCTGGATAATGATCTGCAGCCCTTTCTTTTGAATGTTAAATCATCTTGAAAGACACTGCTGTTTCTTGAGTTTTGACTGAAGGTGACAAGGTGGATTCAGTGGGACAAGATGCCTTGTTTATACAGTTTACATGTTACAGTCTTCAATTCATATTGGTGTAGATTGTCAGTACTTTTGGTGCAGCCCTTCTGCATCTCATTTGAGTAAGTGGCATGTTGAGGGCAATGTTGTTGGTTCTTCTTATTTGCCTTGATTTTAAGTGGTTGATTTCAAGAGTTGAACAGTAGCAGTCAGGAATTTTTATTTGAAAACTAATCTCACTGGCTCCTGGTTGTAAGAGTTTCAACTTGAGCAAAAATTCTTCTGATAAAATAAATATAACTGCATTGTAATTTGGTTAATATTTTAAAGATTCATTTAGTATGTAAAAGTCAAAACAGTGCCAACTCTGAAATTTTGTTGTCCTTCTTACCTCCCTCTTAGGGTCTCTGGAGCTAGATACACCAGCACAACCTGTGAATAACCATCACTCCCATTCTCACACTCCAGTAGAGAGTAAGTATTTGAAACTTATAAAGATTCCCACTTTTTATGTTTCCTTTGGTTTTTTTGTTGAGTAGTATCAGGAAAAAAAAGGTTCAGAATTTTTTTCCCTCCATCATTGCAGGGAGAAAAAAAGGCATAATAAATGCTAATAATGTCTATTAAGAAGAAGTGCAAGAATGAAATAGGTTTTGCTGGTGGGAATTAGTTGAAAGTGCTAGCATAATTTGACTTTCAAGCTGAATAGGTTTTACATTCAAGTTCCCTTCATTTGTTTCATTTAGAAAGGAAACACAATCCATCTTCTCACCATAGTACAACAGACCATGTTCCTGAAAAGAAGTTTAAATCTGAAGCTCTTCTATCTACCCTGACTTCAGATGCTTCTAAAGAAAATACACCAGGTAATCCTAATTGTCTTTCATTTCATTGCTTTTTAATCAGAAGAAGAGAAACTTAACTATATTTGCGTTAGTCTTTTGAAATCACAGAATCATGGAATAGGTAAGGTTGGAAGGGACCCCAGTGGGTCATCTGGTGCAACCTCCTTGCTCAAGCAGGGTCATCCCAGAGTACATGGCACAGGATTGTGTCCATACAGTTCTTGAGTAGTGAGGGAGAGTCCACAGCTTCTCTGGGCAACCTGTTCCCATGTGTGGCCACCTGCACAGTAAAGAAGTTCTTCCTTATATTCAGTTGGAACTTCTGTGCATCAGGTTCTGCCCATTGCCTTGTGTCCTATTGCTCAGACCACTGAGCAGAGCCTGACTCCATCCCCTTGACACCCTCCCTTCAGATAGTCATAGACAGTGATGAGGTCCCCTCACAGTCATCTCTTCTTGAGGCTGAACAGGCTCAGCTCCCTCAACTTTTCCTCGTAAGTGAGATGCTCCAGTACCTTATTCATCTTTTTTTCACTCCACTGGACCCACTCCAGGAGCTCCATGTCTCTCCTGTCTTGAGGAGCCCAGAACTGGACACAGCTTTGCTAGGGCTGAGTAGAGGGTCAGGATCACCCCCCTCAGCCTGCTGGCAATGCTCCTCCTAATGCATCCCAGGACACCACTGGCCTTCTTGGCTGCAAGGACACACTGCTGGCTCACAGAGTTTGTTGTCCACCAGGACCCTGAGGTCCTTCTCCACAAAGCTGGCTTTTCAGCAGGTCAGCCCACAGCCTGTGCTGTTGCATGGGGTTATTCCTCCCCAGGTGCACTGCACTTCCCTTTGTGGAATTTCTAGACCCTGTGCCATTGATAATGACCTTCTGGGATCTCCCATTCAGCCAGTCCTCAATCAGAGGCTCATACCCTTTTCCCTGGGATTTTCAGTCACTTGAAACATGAGAAATTGCAGGCACTGTTACTCATCTGTGTTGTCCATGAAGCAGGTCTGATTTGTTGTCATTTAACAGCTGTATGTTGGCTGTTTCTTTTTATTTACACTTTGAGGAAGATAACAGTACAGTTTCATTCACCCAGTAGTAGAAATATAAGATATCAGTGCCGTATTTTGGGGAAAAAAACACATACAGCAATTTCCAAAGTAGGGGAAAGGAATTTTCACACCTTTTTTTTTTCTTAAGAGTTGGTCTGAAAACAGAATTCTTTCATGTGTTGTCTATGTCAGAAGAGGAGAGAAGTCTTTTTGAATAGCGACTGAAAAAACCTAAACCTTTCTGCCTATTCTCAGTGTTTCATAGTATCTTTTCCGAAAATAAAAGATTAGGGAGTTATAGTAAGTCAACTACCTCATGTTTTGGAATTCAGTAATGTTTGTCAGTTTTAAGTAGTTTCAATCATGTCTATTCCAATTTTCTTTTGAAGAAACTTCACATGAGACTGCAAATAAAATGTAGCTATATTTGAGCAGCTGTCATTACAGATGATCCTGGAAAATGTGTTGCATTAAAACTGATCTGTAGTTTTTAGAATTAAGATTGTTGAAAGTTCTGCTTCAGAACCAGTATAGGTACACAGTCAAATTCTTATTCTCTTCTTGATGGTTACAGTAGTGAGCATTGTTTCAATATAGGCATAGGTATAGTAGCATCTGTTCTTTTATAGCTGAGTATGATAGCGAGAGCTGTCTTTCTAAAAGGGTTCCTTGCACATGAGGATAGATAGGGAACAAACTTCCTTTTTTTTCCCCATAAACAAATACTGGCTGTGTCTAATTACTTTTAAAGCCTTTTTTTTCCAAATGATTAGACTACTCTGATGCGTAAACGGAGTTCCTACTCTTTCACTGGTTGTCATATAACTCTTCTTAAAATGCAAAGGAATTTAGTTTCATTTTGAATTTCATAAATGTGTTCTATTCATCAAGGGTGTCGAAACAGTAATTCATCATCCTCTTCAAACAATGCATACAATACAAACTCTTCTCAACCATTGGCATCATATAACCTGGGCTCATTATCTTCAGGATCCGGGGCCGGTGCAATTACCATGGCAGCAGCTCAAGCAGTGCAAGCCACAGCACAGGTAATGTCAAAATATTCTTGTCATTCTGCCATCCCCTTAAGATTAAGAAGAAAGGCTAGTGACTGCCTTTTTTTTTTATAATCTGAATTCCCATGATCACTTTCAGGTGATATGATTCAGTTCTTACAATAGAATTTTGTTTATATGCCACAGTTTCATCCTCTAACTTGCCTAAAGGGACAGCTTGTTTTCTGGCCTTTCCTGGAGGATATTTTCACACATTTAACTGCTTTCTATACATAAGTTCGTTAACAAGGTAATGAGTGAACCTGTGCAAATCATTAGCAGTTAGCAGCCTGGTGTTTCTTATGTAGGAGCTTTACTGTGTAATCTGATACAATATCAGTATTCCTTTCAGATGAAGGAGGGAAGACGAACATCCAGTCTAAAAGCCAGCTATGAAGCATTTAAGAACAACGATTTTCAGCTTGGAAGAGAATTTTCGTTGTCCAGAGATTCAGCTGGATATTCGTCATCAGCTCTGGCATCTACATTAACTCAGACGTTAAGTTCATCAACTACAGATTCACGAAGTGGCAGAAAAAGCAAGTAGGTTTTCTTACTTGTTGACTGCAATTATGACTTTTAAGACAGCAAAGCTTTCTTTTAAAAGGTCATGGGCCATATTAGAAATACATTGTATTTCATATCTGTGAGGGGGAATCAGCAGAAGGTAGTTACTGCCTGTTGGCCATTTTTTGGTCAGGGCTGTGTTCTTTAGTCCTCCCACTTCTTTTTCTTTAAGCAAACTCACTCCATTTCAAAATGAATGTCTTGCTTTTTTATCTGAGATACAATCAAGTTTCTTCCCTCATTTTTCTGTATTTTGGAGAGATTTGATCTGACAGCAAATGTTGGGAGTTACTGTGCAATGGTTTGTAGGTGGTTTTGAAATAATCTGGAGATCTGTTTGATGCCAGTTTCAAGTAAACATGACACTTTCTAACAGCTGACCACCTAGAACAGGGAATGAATTTTATTTCTGATTCAAATGAAGTTTTAAAACATTTTAAACGATACAATGTCACAACACATTGTGATGACAATCAGAACTTGTACTTGAAAGAATTTGTCTCAAAATGCCTATCCTTTTAAATTGACTTGAGTTTTTTTCCTCATTCAAATTTGTGTGTGTTCACAGCTCAGTTAATAATGCTGTTTTAGAAGCATTTTTCATCTATGTATATCTTGGGTGCCGGGTCTGACCTATAAGCAAAAGCAGATAATTTTTATTTTGGCACCATTCCTATGGAGTGATTGCTGATGCTTGAGTGGAGATTAACAGAGAATCAGTCATCTTCAAAACAGTTCTCTATTGTACATGACATATGACATAATTTATATGTAAATTCCTGTTTTATTGGTAGCATAATTTTTATAAGGACTTGACACTGAGCCTGTTGATGGAAAATTTTGTGAAGAAAAGCATTTGTTAAAGCCACTTGATAGTTCAGAGCTGTTAAACTCCGTTGATTAGAACAGTGTATCTTGCACTTGCTAGCTGGTATGACTTGTTTCCTTTTCCAAGAGCATTCAGTGGGTGCATTCCAATGCTTGCAGTGGTTGAATGAAATGTGATACTGAATGATAGCTTTGGGATTTACATACTGCAGTATTTCAGAGTCAACGAAGTACATGTTTGGTGATTCTTTCACTTGGCAGGAAATAAACATGTATGCTATTTTTTTCCTTGTGTTTTTTTACTCTTCCTCAGAAACAACAACAAATCCTCAAGTCAGCAGTCCTCATCATCATCTTCTTCTTCCTCTCTATCATCATGTTCTTCTTCATCTGCACTGGCACAGGAACTGTCTCAGCAAACAGCAGTAATACCAGAGTCTGATTCTAATAGCCAGGTTGATTGGACCTATGATCCAAATGAGCCACGTTACTGTATTTGTAATCAGGTAAGGATGGCTTCTAAATTGAAATACAGCTATAGCTGCTGTTTTGATGTAGCTGAACTTCCTTCTCTGAATGCTAATTTTTAAAAACTGTATTTTTACTCTTGAAGTTCTGATCTGTTTTTATTTCCTTACTGGGGATGTGGATAATGAACTCAACTGTTGAAGCTAAAAATAGTCAAGTTTTTAGTGATGTGATATCCTTGGAGAGTTTTAAATCTGGTAATGGAGACTTCAGGAATAATTAAATAAAAAATTGACGGGGTTCACAATTAATTCAGTTTTTTTTCCAATCTGAAATATGCAGATGTATCTTCTTTTGCATATACAATTTTTGAAAATTAATTCACTATGAACATGATGGTGTTCGGGTTGTGTAACAAAAATAAAATGAAAATGTTGTTACTGCTATTAATGGAAAAACTCCTCAAAGGAAGAAATTTGAGAGCTGGCCCTTTCAAAATGTTGATTGCTTTTAACTAGTAATACGATTATTAATAAGGGGTTTTTTTTCTTACTTTACTAGGTGTCCTATGGTGAAATGGTAGGCTGTGATAACCAAGATGTAAGTAACAAAGTTCAAAAGGTTCATGAGAGGCTTGTGCATATAACTGTTGCTTGCAGGAGTTACTTTTTTTTACAGTTTGTTTTTGAGTAGAGGTTTTTAGATTAAAGTGCATCTGATTTGAACCATCCTTCAGGGTACCTCTCCTCATCTCTCCACACAGCTCAGGTTCTTTTCGAAACCTTCAGCCTTGGCTAGGTTCAAAAATGCCCTGCTTGAAAATATCCTTTATTTCTGTGAATGTTTAGCTATGTCACTAGTAATAACAGTTATCCTTTTCAAATTAAAATGTTTTAAAAGAACAGTTGAATGTAACCTCGTATTTACTGAGATACTACATTAAACAGAAGTGAGTGATAAGATTACTTCATCAAACTATTTCAAAGCACAGCATACTTACTTTGCTCTCTTATATGAGTCCATATATGACTCCTAGAATTTTTATCATTTTCCTTAGTGTACTGAGTGTATGTTGCAGATCCCTCTCTCTCCTCATTTTGTCCTATGACTTGAGTGAAATGCAGAATCTGCTCTCCATTCATGTTTTGTTTTCATAGAATTGTATTTGTGATAGACATTTTGAAAAAAGCCCAAGTCCAAAACCCTGTCTTTTAACTCTGTTTTTATAGTGCCCTATTGAGTGGTTCCACTATGGATGTGTTGGACTGACAGAAGCACCGAAAGGGAAATGGTACTGTCCACAGTGTACAGCTGCAATGAAGAGAAGAGGCAGTAGACATAAATAAATTTCTTCATCTGGAAAACAAATTGCATACTAAAGGTTTTATAAAGGACTTGGGAGGAGAGGGGCAACTCTCACCACACTTCCTTGCAACCACTGAAGGATAACATAGCAATCATAGAATGGTATGGTTGGAAAGGACCATAAAGATCTTGTAGTTCCAGCCCCCAGTCATAAGATCTTGAACTATTGGTTTTGCTAAGTTGTGTTTTAATATTGTAGGTACATTACTTATGCACCTTGATGTGCTACAGATACTGTTCCAGTGAGCCTTGGATTGTTCCAGTGGACAACATATGCAGACATTTGTACTATCAAACCATTTTCTCTAAGCAGTGGGCATTCTACAATTACTCAATCTTCCAAAAATTCCGATAAGTCAAGATTTTAAATGTATGTTTTATATACAACAGATATATTCTGCTGCATGTACTGTACTCAAGAGCTGTTACGTAACACTATGTATATTAATAGTGCAAAAAGTCAGTGCTTCTGAAAGGAAAAAGAGACAGTGGTTTTTAAAATGCCTTTATAGCTTTGGTTCTTTATGAAACTTAATTCAGCAGGCTGAAGAAAATGGTTCTTGTATACAGCGGGCTGTTGTCCTTTAGGGTACTTGAGTATGTAAAAACAAAAAAAATGCTGTAGAATAAAACAAACTTGTGCCATTAGTCTTTATATGTTTCTGCTCCAGAAAAGGCGGGGGCCATAAGAAGAAGAAAAGGTGTTAAAGTGACAATAAATTTTTATACCAAATGTGTTTATTTTTTTGTGCAAGTAATTCTTTAAATTTGAATTGTATTAGGTGTAAAATAAAAGAACCTCAACTCCTCAGATTAATGTTTTCTGTATGTTTGTCAAAAAAAGCTCTGTCCCTGAAATGGTTTCACAAACAAATTTACAAATTTCCTTTTGGTTTTTTTTCTGTGGCTCTTTAACGCAGCAGCACTGAACAGAAACATGGGGTTTATGCCTGTTTTTTCCTTCCTCCTCCTTTCCACTACTAAAAAAACATGCTTTCCCTTTGGAATCAAGATTTTACTTCAGCCCTGGGTTAGGCTGAAAGACTGTGGCTGTCATGTGGTAGCTTTCCAGATGCATGAAGAGGAGGAGAAGAGAGGGAGAGAAGCAGTGTTCCATTTCATGACCGTGCAAATAGCGTCAAGGGAATAAAAACAGATAGGTCCATTAGTAATAAGAGTATGTGCAGAGAATGAAACCAGGCTTCTGTCATAGCATGTTTTTTTAAAAATGAAAAAAGCCCGCTTTTAAAGTCCATGAATTCAGAAGTAGATGTGTAAGAAGGGAAATGTGATTATGGATGATAAATAGACTTTGGTAAAAGAATAGGATAGAAGTCGGTGAAAATAAACAGCAAGGAGCAATTAACTAAGGTTCCCTTGAAACTGGGAACTGAACCCACTGTGTATATATTTCTGTGGAAATCTCAGTCTAAAAAAACCCACTTGAAGACTCGAATATCTGGTTTTAAGTGAAGCTGTTGAGACAGTGGAGATAACAAAGTGTTTGTTCTGTGGGAAACTGGTGCCATGCTATAAATTGAAATTAAATAAGCAACCGCTAACCTAGACTCTCCTTACACTGAATGTCTGCCTCAAGGGCTACAAACAAAGTCCCTTGAGAATTAAGACCGTGTACAGGAAAATCTCTCACTCTGTTGGTAACCATACCTAAGATAGTACCAAGACTACAAATCCAAATTAAAATTTCAATTTTTAGTGTGAACATTGGATTGCTGTTTCATTGGAGAATATAAATTATTTTTTCATTGAGAAATTAGAGAACTCACAGGAGGATAAAATTTATCCTTGTCCTTACTAGCAAATTATTATTTTGTGTCAAGAAAACAGAAATGGACAAATGTGAAAATGGGGGAAAAAATGCAATACCTAAGTCAAGGATGTAGAACAATAAAACCTGTACATACTTTTGTTTTGTTTTCTAAATAGGAAGCCTGCAAGAGAAGCTTACAGGTCAGGAGGTGATTAGACTGTAAAAGCACCCAGCAGTGTGAGTAGTTACATATTGAGGGAGTTCATGCCTCATGGTCAATAGAGTTGCTGGACACTTCCCTGGGTAGACAAATACAGGTGCAAAGTCTCTCATTAGAGTTTCTTTAAAAAATAGTGATGCACTGGTTGAAGAGTGGGCATCCCTTAATTGGGACAGCCACACTGCTATTTGCAAAATAGGGTAATAAAGAGTAAAGGAATAAATTAGCAGTATCCCCAACACATGCTGCTAAAGAAGAGCAGGACTGCTGCTCAAGAGGTACGTAAGAGATCAGTTAAAGAAGCCTAAATAGTAACGTAATGTTTGAGTATGCTTTTTTCTTAAAAATAACGAAAATGGAAAGTGCTAAAAGCATCAGACCAATCTCATGACACTGACTGTCTGATAAAGTGGAAAATGTATTTCAACATTTTGCTAAAATAATGTAAATATAAAATAATATATAAAATAATACTTAGATCTCACCTTACCTGCAGCTGAGTCCTCCGAAGTAGCTATTGCTATGTTGGAAAGAGATTTTTAAGTTATCTAGTAATTTTATGGAAACCTCAGCTCACTGTTGAGCAGCAGGTCACATAAGTGCTGAGAATGACTCAGTAGGAGATAAAGAATAAAACAGAAAACAGTTTTACACTGTGTAAATTTATGGTGCAGTTAGTTCAATGTAGTGTAAAATTCTGGTCTGCTCTTACAAAAAGGCAGCAAAGCTAGGAAAAGGCTCAAATCGGGAGGGCCAAAGCTGTATAATGACAACACCGCTGAGAAGCAGATTAATTGTCTGGGACTCTTCTGGATGGGAAAGAGGCAGCTCCATGAGGACGTTAACAGGGATCTGTAAATTCAGAAGTGATGTGGAAAAGGTGTGTGTTTTGATATAAGTAGTGGTGTGGAGGTAGCCAGTCAAAAATGAAAAAATGAGCAACATTTTTTCACATGCGGCATGCTTATGTTACAAAATGGGACATATAGCTAAGATACTTGGATCAGAAACTCACTGAAGACTGATCGGTAGAAGTCAAGAGAGTTTGTAATGAGTGAAGTGTTCCAGGTTGCTTCTGACAGTCCTAAAATCCTCTGGCATTCACTGAACGCTGTTTGATACCAGACACTAGGTTAAGCGACCTTCAGCATTAGGCAGTGAAGTTTCTTTTAGTTTCACATCAATGTTCCAGCATTTGGGTGAACTTTTGGGATGAGGGGTATTTGTAGTACCACAAACTGAGAACCAATGTGCGAAGTGCTGCAATGGAACAAAACATTGTCTATTCCTCGTAAACAGTATTGTCTGTTTGCACTGGGGAGCTGTAGGTTTTGTTTATTCGTGATCTGAAATGAAAAAGGGAGAGGAAATACATTCATGGATACTAATCTGAAAATCCCACTAGGCTATCTCTCCGAATAGCACAGGATAATTTGCATTCTTCTTTACCGAACTTTGCAAAATGTTATTCAACCACACACAGTAAAGATCAGAAATTCTGAGGTTTGTTTCACTTTTCTGCTCTCCCTCACCAGGGAGGTACTTTCCACTGTGAGTCAGCTGGCTTTTCTTGGCAAGTTTTTTTCATCTCCCTCCTCATTCTGCTGGAATGTCTGGACCATACACTTTTCTTCTTCAACAGAGGTGGCCTTCACCTTGACACCTTGACAAAAATCTCTGAGAAGCAGAATTGCAAGAGTTAGGCTCTGAGTTTTTACACTCTCTTCAGGGTATACACAAATAAACTTAGGCCACACTGTATGAACATAGTCTCTTCAGTTTTGTTACTCCTCCCTGGTTTGACTAAAATGCTCTGAGAATAATGTAACTAAAAGAAGAATGCCACACTTCAGTGTATCTATACCAATTTACAGTAATATTCCTCTTAGCACTTTCAAATCCATATCTTGCTTTTATGCTCATATAGTATTCAATGAAGACAAACAGCAGCTTTTTCCTCTAGATAAATCTTGTATTTCAGAGCTATTTGAGCATGCAAAAGTTGTCAACAAGTTGCACGACTACTACTTTCAGGCTTGTCCTTCCACACATCTTATATTTTAAAAAACCCAGTAATTTCCTACATTAGTTCATAATAATGTCTTCATTATAAACATGACTTTAACTGCATGCTAACTGTATTCTCTTTTTATAGGGATAAGAATAATTCCCTTATTCCTATTCAGTCCTGAAAACTAATCCTAAAGGTATTGAAAAGAAAACCCCTACATATTACAGCTCGAATAGAGAAATACTTGCCTCATGACTGTACAAGAAATCCACCTAATGCAGTAGAAAATGATGAACAATGTTAGGATCCGTAACTCTGTTAATATTTTTAAAGACCTAATTCCTATTTGTGCCTTCTTCTAATTGGCTACTGCCAATTAAAAGAAGTTTTATTCAAGTTAAAAAGAACAATGAGGGGATTAAATGCAGTTGTTCAGCTACAATTTATATATATTTCTTTTAAAATGTCGAATTTTTGAGGAATCTTTATTGCTGAACAGATTTATTTATTTAGTTGACAGTTAACTTGGTTTTCCTAGTTAAGGTGGCAGTAAACCTTTTTTTCTAGAAGAATAAATGACAGTTATACTGTATTTGCACACATGAGGATTAGTGACAGAAACAGGGAGCAATGTGAAGATAATTTTGTATTTCTTCTGCCTGCAAAGTTGTAGACTTATAATTTCAAAGCAAGTTTTACGATTTGCTTTCAGAAAAGGACATGTGCGATAGATATTTGAAAAAACTTTCCAAGTGTAAGTGTAGTTAAGTGCTGGAAGGGGTCAGTCAGGGAAGTGCAATGGAATTAGGGAATTCTTTTTTGTTAGATATACAGGAATAGTTTTCCCTCTGTTAGTAAAAGAAATTTTGTTGACAGCTCTGTTATATTTTTTTTGGTGAGATTAAAATTACATTGTTACTAGGGGTTGGTGTGTAAAAATAAGTGCTCATCATATTTCAAAATTGTTCTAATAAATGTTCAATTATGTAGCTTTTTGAAAAGATGATAAGCTGGAGTGTTTCTGCTGTGATGAATTCAGTTGGATATGCTCTTCCTGACTTAAACTATTTAAAAGCGTGTTTAATCTCTGTGTAATGTTATTTGAGGCTAAATTAATCTCATGCTTTTAAAGAAAGCACATTCTGTAGATTGATGGATAAGCCAATAGTTGAACGAACTGGCCATAAAAAGATGTATTCCTTTGTCAGGTCTGGAAAATTAAACAGTTCTATTGACCAATCCCATATTTTAATTTAGGAAGGTATCCTATACATTTCCCATGGAATTTTGTTGGTAGCCTAATACTACAGGAATGGCTAAGGAACTGAGGAATAAGCAGAAGTTAAGGTAGTAGTTACTTTAACATTGCCCTAAAAAAATCTAAATTTTGTATTAATCATTTTAATGCAGAGCAGAAATTTTCTTAGACAAAGACTTACAGCTTACATGCTTTTGCACACAGAAGTGATGATTTCAGAAGTAATGATTACGTTTGAGAGTGTCACTTATATCAGAACAGTTCTGCCCCCAACAACAGTTGGTTGTTCTTGTAAGACATAAATATAATCTAAAATACACACTGGGAAAACATCTGAATAAAGTTTTAGCCCAGGACAGGAAAATAAAAGACGATTCTCAAAACCAGAAAATAGACGAAAATCCAACTTTAAGGTGTTTTGGTTAGTATCTGTATTAATGTTCAAGATTTTCCAATGCTGAAGTACTTTTCACTTTGAAAGTGCTTTCCAAACACTCACCCACAGCTATTTACTTAAAGACTTCTGTTAAGAGGGTGAAAGGAATGTACTGAAAATGTCTCTCTCTGGAGGCTGACAAGCCTTATAATAGAAAAGATTCGAAGTTTTCCTCTTCCCTATTGTTTGAATCTTAAGCAGTTGTATTTAAACTCATGAAGGAAGGAGACACCTAAACATATTGTTCATAATTACATCATCACATTATAAAACTGTAACCTGATTTCCTATTTAGCTAATGGTAGTGTGATTTTAAATCAATCCCAAAAATTCTCTGTAATTGTCCCTCCAAAGACTGTTTTAAAACAAGCAAATTAGTTATCAGCCTTATATACATTTTATTAATTTTCGGTGTTGGCACTACCTGGTTTTACATTATTTTCCAAAGGAAAGAGTCTCTTTTAATATGCTATAGTTTTAAAAGTTCATCAAAATGTAGTTATACAGAAATAGTGATTAAATAAAAAAAAAATATTCAGCTACTTCATACTGTATTTCAGAGCAATTCTGATTTGGTTATATTTTGGCTATATTTTAATTTTTTTCAAAATCAAATCCTGAGTACATCTACATCTACCTCTAGTCATAGAACGTAACTCCATAATTTAAAAATATAATAAAACAACCCACAAAAGAGACAGACTCCAACAAACCAGTAATGAGCCAATGAACAAAAACACTTTTATTCACTTTTCAGCCCCTCTAGACAATTCAAATTATGCATGAAGTACAGAAAAATGAGAGCAAAACATTTTAGATCTCTCAGACCTGAGAAATACCTTCCTTAAACCTTGGGTTTTCAACAGACCCTTGCCTGGACTGCTAGTTTGACACACGACCTGTTTAATCAAAGTGGTCAGGATCACCCACTGGCAGTGTGATGCTCAGCTTCCTCCCAGCTGCACCACAGCGGTTCTGCCTGCCGTGTCACAGCGGTTCCGCATGACGTCCCTCCCCAGTTTCAGCTCTCAAGCCCATCAGGCGTGTTTTGAGCAAGCTGTGCAGCCCATGAGGCCAGAACTGAGAGGCAGTGTAGTGACTCTGCATGGGGCAGGACACAAAGAACTCATCAGACCTCATGCCAGCTGCAATGCAGATGTCCTGTGTGGCCTTCACTCCGTTTATTCAGGCCACCTGGCTTTGTAAGATGTAAAAATGGTTAAATCTAATTTTCAGCTTTACTTTCAGAAATACCATGTTGAGTAGGTTGTCAAAAGTCAGTGCTTAAAAGATGTAATGTACTTAAGGGTATTTCTATAGTAACTTCTGTGCCACAGTGGTTGCTGTTATCTTGTTCTGCAGCAATCATGCTGTGGCAGCTGGCCTTGTGAGAGAAGCTGTACAGTTATGATCAGATCGATAAGTGCAGAAGTATACTGTTATCTCTTCCTGCCTATCCGTAAGAACAACAAAATAGCATGTCTTGCACCTTCAGGTATTCTATTCACTTGTACAGTAATTTCTCATGTATGTTCACAATATGTGAAGTGCCCCAGGTGACACATTTCTGTGCTGGCTTATTGTATATTCTGGCAGCACCATGAGAATGCAACAAACTGTTACAAACTGTTATACACTCTGGTATATACAATAATGTCTGGCCTTGATGGGGTTAGTTAAATCTATGGGCGCCTTGAGAGGCACAGTTAAGCATTTAGTCAACATTTCTGTGTAATGTGGTTGTCTTAAAACTCTCCTTGCTAACAGAAGAGCTCTGTTAAACAAATATTCATCAGTACAAAGCCTTTTGATAGGAAAAAGCAAGTTCTTGTTCCCTTGTGCCTAAAACATCCACACATATGAACTCATCCTCTGAACTCAGTGGAGGCCATGATGTGGTTTAACTTTGATGTTTGCATGGATATTTACTGTACTGGGATGAACAAAAATGTCATGACCAAAATGTCTGAAATGATTGGCACCTGGAAAAATTGGTCCAAAACTACAGAGCTTGTTTGTCAAGCCTGCTGCTGGCAGGAACCCCATCTGCACCAGCACAGACTAAATCATCTAGAGGACAGCACAAACAGCTGTAGGCACCTGAGAGCCTTATGCCCTTGTGTAATGGACACAACAGAGGTGACAAAATTTGTTTGTAGGAGACTTTCATTTGTTTCCTTGCTGCAAAGGAGCATCAGAGGACCACTGAACCTAGAAGACACTGGGATAGTCATGCCAAAGTCTGTGAGTGGTCTCAGCAAAGCAACGACTTTGCTAAAGAAAGAGAGGATGTTCCTTATCATATAAGCAGTGAAAAAGAAAGGCAGCCAAAGGAGACAGAATCAAACACAGTTTAAGGAATTTAGGGGGTGAATTGGAAGATGAGTGTTTATGGAATGAGGAGTGTAATTGTATTTTATTGTATTGCATCTTCTTAAAGTGAGTTTATTTGAAACCAACACTGCTTCTGAGGGGCAACTGTATAAAAAAACAGTGCTTGGGGACGACTGACATGAATTTCTGGGTGACCTTGGCTTTCTTCCTTTTTGGACTGTTTTGGGTCCACTTATGGTGTAGAACAGGAGAAAAAAGTAAGCACACCACTAGTCTTGGCTACCTACATAATAAGGCCAGGCTAAAGTGAAAAGGGAACATGGCAATTAAATGACTTAGTTTACACAGAAGAAGAAAGATCTCTGGAGGACTATGACATTTCAATTCTATATTTGGAGTGTATTGAAACAGAAACTAGAACAATTAACTCTAAAAACAAACAAACAAAATGAATAATGTTAAACATTAGAATTAAAAATGATTGTAAATGTTGCTCTTCCCTATGCAAAATGCCCTTGCCAAATGATCCTTCATATTTGTTGCTCTTGTTCAAACAACTCCATGGCTGGCTTGCAAGCATCATACATTCCCACTGCATAGGCCACTATTTAGGATATGTCCAGCCCTCAGTCTGGAGGTCTGACTGAGGAATTGATTGGCAGTAGCCTCCAAACTGATATACCTACCTCTTGCTCTCCCTCTCCCCATCGCCTTCTGCTGGGAGCTTTTCTGGCCTGGTGCTAAGGGTGGAGGGCACAGGCCTGGTGTGGGCTGGGTGTTCCCATACATGCAACAGTTGGTGAGGAGTATGGATACCCTCATTGCAGACATCATTTGAGCAGGCATGGAGTGGCTAGGAGAGAGTCAATGACACTGGTATTCTCGTGTTCTTTCCACTCCCATTGGTCATTTTGATAACATTTTCATCTGAATATATGCAGCTAGGGAGAACTGCAAGGAAAATACTACTGTACAGCACTTAAGTGCATTCAGAGCCCTTCTGCAGGTACAAGGCAGTGAGGAGCTCTGCTTGCAACGGAAGTGCATGAGAAAGTAAAAAAATATTTGTGCAAATGCCTCTCATATAATAAACCCAGAAAATGTAACTGAAAGACAATGAGAAGGATCTAGATCACCTAAACAAAGAGATTATTCACTGTGTTAAAATAAGAGAATGATCTTGAGAGACAACAGAGGTACAATTAGAAAAAGTTTGTAGGAAGAGGAAGACCTGAGAATGGAAGTTCAAATGCTTTAACCTGAAGCGTGAAGAAGAGGGGGACCAGCAAGATGCCAGAGAAATGATGTGAAGCACCACAAAATAAAATAATTACTTAAAGTAAAAAGGAACACAGATGCTATCAGAGGTCATGACGTATTTAACTTTGTTCCTGTTCAGCATACCCAAAGACCAATGTCCATGTTCTTGCAGCCTGTCTGGGCACTTTTTGATTACCACTGATTCTTATCCATTTCTCAGCAGTAACCAGTGAGTCTGAGCAATCAAACTGGCTACAAAATCCATAAATCTCTGTTATCTCTGAATAACTGCTGCAAGGGGATTATGTCAGCAAATAACTAGAGACAGGGAGAAGCAGAGAATTTGCTGATCGATTTCTTCCTCATGACATTCAAATTTGCCTTTTAAGCAGGAACCAGTATATTTACAAGACTTTAGTCTTCAAATGCTTTCCTGTATCCTCGTGTCAAGCTGTATTATTAACAATATTAATAAATTAATATATTAATAAATAGATACCTGTTTCACTGTAACACTTCTGCCAAAACACAGTAGTGAGGAACATGGCTGAGATACAGAGATGCCTCTGAACAAATAACTCAGTTGGCCCAGATTCTGCCTAAACTTTAGGGAAGCTGGTAGGTTTGGTAATCTGGTGAGCTGAGTATCGAGCTTTGCCACTGCCTAAAAGGTCCTGTTCCTTTCCTCTGTTTGCATCCTCTTTCACTAATGTTTTCCTGCTGCTTAACCTGTGCCAGGCACGAGGGCCCACTGGACCTCTCCAAGAGTCAATTTAATTCCCTCACCTGGCAGAAAACAACCCAGCTCTGCACCTTCTCATGAAAGATCTAATGAGCAGCACCACCAGGTAGGAAGAGAGGAAGGGAAAGAGCAGAGGCAGAGGTAAGGAAAGTCCTGGATTCTGCATCTGGGATGGGGCAACCCTGGGTGTATGTAAAGACTGGGGAATGAGATGATGGAGAGCAGCACCACAGAAAGGGACCTGGGGGTCCTGGCTGCCGACAAGTTGAATTTGAGTCAGCAGTGCCCTGGCAGCCAGGAGGGCCAGCCCTGTCCTGGAGGGTTGGCCCAGCATCGCCAGCCGGGCAAGGGAGGGGATTGTCCTGCTCTGCTCTGCTCTGGGGAGGCCTCACCTTGAATATCGTGGGCAGTTTTGGGTGCCACAATATAAGAAAGATATAAAGCTATGAGAGAGTGTCCAAAGGAGGGTCACAAAGATGGTGATGGGTCTTGAGGGGAAGCCATATGAGGAGTGGCTGAGGGCACTTGGTCTGTTCAGCCTGGAGAAGAGGAGACTGAGGGGAGACCTCATTGCAGTTACAACTTCCTCATGAGGGGAAGAGGAAGGCCAGGCACTGGTCTCTTCTCTGTGGTGACCAGGGACAGGACCTGAGGAAACAGCCTGAAGTTGTGTCAGGGGAGGTTTAGCTTGGATGTTAGGAAAAGGTTCTTCACCCAGAGGATGGTTGGTCACTAGAACAAGCTCCCCAGGGAAGTGGTCACAGCACCAAGCCTGACAGAGTTCAAGAAGCATTTGGACAAAGCTCTCAGGGACATAGTGTGACCTTTGGGGATGTTCTGTGCAGGGCCAGGAGTTGGATTTGATGATCCTTGTGGGTCCCTTCCAATGCAGCATATTCTGTGATTCTCTGCTTTCCTGCTTTCACTGTGAGTCAAAATCAGAGAGCTGAGCCAAAGTGGGATTAAGACATGAATCTTTGTTCTCTGGAGTGGAGCAAAATCACAGTATCACTAATGCTTACAGGGTTCTTTGAATGGGACAATGAGAAAGAAACTGGGCTTTTACTGTGCTGGGATTGATTTTAGCTTCAGTGGTATCAAATCTTCTAATGTGCAGAATAGTAATGTATTTTTCCTGCTTTCTTCATTTTGTGCCATTCTTCCCCATTCACTGCTTATAATGGGACCACACAGAGGATTAAAGACACTACAAATCTAATTGCAGTCTGGATTGAATTTAGGGAGAAGTAAAAAATCATGGAGGGTGCAGTTGAGCTGGCTTTCTCCAGCACAGCTTAACAAGATGCTTTGCTTGAATATTTACGGTGCTATTGAGGCCTATTCTTCCTGAAGCTTTTAACTAATTTTTGAAGTTAGTGAGAATTTATGGCCCTTGGCACAATTTTTAGCATGCTAGAAAATAAGAAAAAGAAATTAGAGTGTTGAGCATAAACAATGAAAATTGCATGTAGGTTTGCACTGTGAAGATGACAGATAATTACAAGCACTTGGCTATCAGTTAATTTAGAAATTATCAGTTCATGCTTATTTTTCCTGTGATCTCATTTATCACAGAAATGGTTGCTAGGATGCTATGCTTTGAAATTTGAAACTTTCTCCAGAAAAAGAGCAATTGTGAAAAGGTTTTTTGAACATATTTTCTTTCTGGCAGCTTCTCTATAGTGCAGTTATTGATGCTAAATGTTTTTTTTATATCAAGACTTCATCTTACAAGCACTTATACCTAGACTTAATTTATGATTTATGTTAGATCTCTGAGTGAAGTTAAGCATGCATAAGACATATGTATTCAGCTGACCTTAAACTCCTGTTAACTTTCTGTGCCTAGTATTTTCTCCTTGCTCCTGGCAATTACGTTTCCAGGTTACTGTTTAGATCATGGAAATAAATTTTCAGTGGTCACTAGCTTTCACCACTGAACAAACATGGAGACTCATGTAAAATGGAAGCTGTGTGTGTATGGGCCGAGTTGCATAAAACCCCAGTGAGATGATGAATAGCGAACATTACACACCTGCATGGAACCTTGGCTAAGTCCTTTCAAATCCCAGTCCATGGCAATTTTTAGCAAGTCTTGTGACTCTCCTCTCACCTTTTCTGTGTCAGGGTAGCTTTAAACACTTTTAGCTTATTCCAGATGATGCAGATGGAACTGGGATTCTGGCTGCAAGCACTGGAGATCGCTCTTGACAGTCCTGACTTGCTGCTTTTGGCAGAGGCGATCCCCGCACGACCCTGCCTCACGCTGAGCAGGACAGGAGCTGGCTGCTGCAGGGAGAAGCCAGTTAAGAATACCTGAGTGAGAGGGAGGAGTAGGAAGAGGCAAGCAGAATAGAGAGCCCTTAATCCACGCAATGGGAGCAGCCACTGGAGGGAACAGGTTAGGGAATCTCAAACAGGAAATCAACACTAAACTTGTTTTGTATTTCGGAAAGAGGAGATTTATACCTTTCTGCTGGAAATTCTGAAATATGCACATATACCTGTGAATATAAATACTTAGCTGGATATTTCTGATCTTACCAATATTTACTTGAATATTATACACTGAAGAATCTTTCTTGTGAATTTGAGACCCAGGAGGCCTGGGTCTTTATCCACCTATATCCTTTTCCTAAATGACTAGTTAATGCCGGGGGACTTAGTCCCCATATGCAATAGTCCTGACTTAATTTCTGAAGTGTCAGAATGTGGCCAGGTAAGTCAGTAGACATGCAAGCCCAGAGATGTAGTGGGATCCTGATTCAAAAGATAACACAAACCATGTTCATTGCACTCTAGCTGTACCTGAGGAAAGTATTTATGTCCTAAGAAATGGACATTACATGCTATTGTCATGAAAAGAAACCACAAATTATAGAGGAAAAATCCAGCTCACTCCTCAGAATATCTGGGGAAAGCAGATGGACAGAAGGCTGATTCCCAGGAATATACAGGAGGCAGAGTAATCTGCCTGCCCTCTGCTGATACCCCCTTTGTCTGTTGCCTGCTGGTCCTGAAGTCTTGGGACCCATGAATGGTTTTGGGGTTGCAGGAAGGATGAATTGACTCTGAGACATTGGGGAAAATGTGACCCCACTTAAATGCCTGAAAGGGGAACATGATGTTGGGCTGGAGGGAGAGCACCATTACTTGCTGTGCTGAGGGAGCAGGGGGTGGGGACAGAGAAGATTACTTTGTTCTAGTGTGGGATTCTCCAGGGATGTATGAGCTTCACATTATGAAGCAACCATCAAGCCAGATCTTTATAAAATGGTTTTAATCAAGTCTTCTAGGAATAGCACATAAAGCTCTGACTAAAATACCCTCACTAGGAATCTGAGAGAAGTTGACAACCATGTAAATGCCACCCACAGAGCTGGTGGTTGTGGGCCCAGAAATCAGGGCATGCCAAAATCCACAGGACAATACCTTATAACAATAAAGCAAGTCTCCTTTTCTGTTGATGGCATCACTGTGGCTCCCAGGCTGGTGGTAGTGTCTCTGCAATCCTCCTCTGAGTATACCAGCTCCCTGAGTGTCCCTCTTCATTGCAGGGAAGAGACCTACCCCACAGACAGCTGCAGGGAGTACCCATGGTTTTCTGGTGTCCTCTAGCCAGATTTGTTGGCTTGCTAGAGGTTTTGCAGCACAGCCTGGCTGGAGCAGGGCCTGAGGATGTGAACTGGTTTGCTGAGAAGGAGGGAGCACAAGCAGCATGTCTCCAGAGGGCAAAGATGGGAGTTCCTCTGTGGTTCATAAGCATCTATCACAGCAGGGTACAGGCAATTGGAGTACGCTTTTCTTGCTCAGGATAACCTAGGAGTCTAATTTAGGCAACTACAATCCCAGACATAAAACTAAAATGCAGTGCGTGTGACCACTGAGGTCCTGCATGAGGTATTCAGTCACTTTGATCGCATTTTTCTTTGTCTGCAAACCGATAGGTTTAGTTTGGGGAAAAAAAAAAAAATTAAAGCTGAATAAAAACCAGCACTTCAAAAAATATATGGTCTACCCTTCCTTGCTGTTTATAGGCCTCTAATTCGGTAGTGCTGCTGCAGCTGCCAAACTGTGTAAATTGGCTCAAAGTTATCATAACAACATTCATTTCTTATATATGAGCCAGTGTAGGAAGAATTTTCTTTTCAAAAATAGTTAACTAAGGATGGAAGATAAAATAGATGACTTACAAACAGATATTTTTAGCTAACAGAACTTGATTATATTAGAAGTTCTGGTCTATAAAGATAACAGAGTTTGTCAACTGTTCCCATCTGTCTCATCTCTGTCCTGTGTCAGCAGGGGGAAGTAGTAACTAAGACCTTCTGTGGTTTAGATACTAAGTGCTTTCATTGGAGTATTTTTGTCCACCCTCCTTTCTCTCCCTCTTTGACATCAGCAAGAAGTTTTATTTATATTCTGCTATGAGCTATTATATCTACTATGGAAAATTACTGACAACTGCTTTGTCAGTGACGCTTATGTCCAAGTAAATCTGCTTATTTTACAGAATTTTTTGTTAATCTGGATTAAAATATTGCAGGTGCTTCTCCCTGAAAGATATTAACATTGTTTCAATTAGGCTAATCACTGTAACAGCAGTTTTCTAAAAATTGCAGTGACGGTGGCTTCGAGGCATGCAGCGTGAGCGAGGACACCTCTCGCTCCCCATCCAGACCTCAGGCTGCCTCTCCAAACCCTGTGCCTGCTCCGAGCAGAGCCAGTTTAGCTCCACCCTCTGAGCAGTCCAGCCCTTATTTATATGAAGTCTGTGGTCCAACTGGCTTCAGATGGCGTGTGTATGTGCGTGTGCCTGCCTCCTGAGTGTGTGAGACGAGCTGGGATCATGAGCCAGGGTTGTTCCAAGTGGTTTTAATCAGCAGCCCATTAGAGGAGAACGGAAAACTTCAAACAGGGTAAGAACCAAGTAAGTAAGCCTAACTTTGAACTTGCAATCTGGACAAAACAAATGCAAATGAAAATCTTCACAGTCTGTCAGTTTTCAGATAAATTATCACTTTTAGAGAGAAAGCTGTGCATTCTAACAGGAAGGAGGAAATTTAAAAGGACTGGAATGAAGGAAACTGTAAAAACAAAGTGGGAATTGAGAATGCAAGAGAGAAAAAATAGCAAATGATTGTTCACAAAGTTGGTACACTCTCTTACTTTTTTCAGCTGTGGACAGGACATGTTAAGCTTTAACCTCTTGCTTTCTTGAATACTGTTGTCTGGCTGAGTAAGTAGTTCCTTTTGTAAAGGGGGTGAAGATTTCTGCTCCTCACCTGTCTGCTGGCAGGTTTGTTTTCCTGAGAGCATGGAGTGGAAGAGCTCTCCACAGCTCCGTGCAGGATGCCCCATGGCATGCTGCTGTTTGCTGCTGCTCACTTCTTGTTTTTTTGCAGGTTGTTCCAGTACCTCCATGGGAAGGTGTTCCCCAAACCTCTGCTCCTCTGGAATCCGTGACTTCTTGCCTGGCACCAGGAAAACACCCAGCAGCAGAAATGGGAAAATTCATGCTAGTTTTGGGTAAAGTGTGCCTTTGACTTTTTTTACCCTGGCAAGACGTGGCTACTTGGACTGCATCTGCAATGTGGCAAAGGGCAAAGTGAGGTCGGCAAAGAGGCCATGGTTTGTGGGCAAGTCCCCAGATGCCGCAGGCTTTGTCGCCCTCGTCCCTTCCTTCTGGCCTTAGTGGTGGCCCTCTGTCTGTTCTGCCAGACCCTGAATCCTCTCATGACCAGCAGCATCCTTTCAGCAGTTGTTAATGGGATTGCACCCCACAAACTGACTAGAACACAGCAAGTGAGATACAAGGATGTCTCCCCAAGCACCACTCACTGCTTCCTCCCTGGCAGCAATTCAGAGACAGTGAAAAAGGTAAGTCAGCTGGAGCAGAGTGCTGAGCAATAATTAGCAAAGCGAGGGATAGCAAGTCTGGCAAGATCATCTGAGTCCAGCTAAAATTAGCCTAAGCTTGGAAGTCTGGGATCTGTATACAAACAAATGGGTGATCTAATGACAGCAGCATATGCGCAAGCACATTCCCATTGCCAGCTCCTCAGTGTGCTGTTATTAACACAGGAATCCCAAAATCTTCAACTGAAATGTGGCATTGCTCTGTGACTCCAGCAAGATTTCAGTTTGCTGCACAGACCATACTTTATTTTGGCTTTGGGAATTGGTTTAGAGGCTTTACAGTACAGGCACGTAAATCAGGAGCCAGTGGGGTTTCATGGAAGTGACTGAGGCTGTTAATTGGCACAGGGACTGCAGCTGCCCTGCATTAAAGTTATCTGCTCGTCAGCTCTGAACTTTACTGGGATTCTGCTGAGAAGCTGAATTTAACTGCATTTGAGAAATAAAAGAAACACTTTTTCTATTTTCAAATCACACAGATACTTTGGAATCTCTGTCTCACAAATTTTACTCTGCCTGTAGGTTACCTGACTTCATGTTTATTTTGTATAGGGTTCCTAGGATGGGTGTTAAAACCTAACAAATGGAGACACTTATTTTTGTTGGAAAATGTAGTTTGTTAAATGGTCTCCAGACTGAGGTAGTTATTTTTACTCTGGAATCTGTGATCAGCACTAGCACAAATGTTTCAGGTTTCCTTGAGTCCTATAGAGGAGCTGCTAACAGTGCAGCAGATACCAGACTGTCAAATTATCATTATGCTAACATTTTATATACAACTGTAGCAGAACTGTAAAAAATTTGTGACCTCACAGATTATGGACAGCAACCACATAAAGCAATTAAAATTAAAAAAAAAAAGTACAAGGCTGCTTCTTTGATTAGACAGAGTTCACAGTCTAAAAGGTCAGCAATATTGATTTTAGGAGAGCAGCTGTAAAGTGCATCTTCTGCAACAATCAAAAACAGATACGTGGAATAACTGTGGCATGAACTCTTTAACCTTAACTCTTAAAATAATGGGTTTTTTTCTTACAGGACATGCTGCATTTGTCATAATTTTATATTTTAATGACCTTTCAGTACACTAGGTACCTAGATTCAGATCTGATCCACAATATGACATAAATAATTAAAGGGAAATAAGCACAGCTGACACATGCGGGTTGCATTATGTTACGTCTATAGACACAGTCCATTCCTTTTTACTCATTGCTATTGTAATGGCAAAGAACATTTCATACTTTGGGCTACTTAATGTTTGTAAGAACTGGTGAAATAATGGCAAAGTTTTGCTAGTATGCTGTCTGGTTGAAGATATCTGTAATATCTTCTTTTGCAAATTGCTTGAGAAAAAATGCAAATTGACATGGAACTTGGTGTGCTGGCCATTTGAAACAAGAAGAAAGCTTTTGTTTTTACAACATGCTGTACTTACTGCTCTCCAGCATATGCACATGCACATGCTGGACCTGTAGTGCAGATGTGTGTATATTAACCCTTATAGGTATGTTTTCCAGCACTGTGCTACCTTAACACATTCCTTTTCAAGTTCTTAAGACCACCCATAGCTGGCTCCCTATTTGTCTTGAATTTTTCCTCTAGAGCATGATGAACAAAATGTCTTGCACATGTTGGGATGTTACTCTAAGTTGCTCTCTGTTTCCCAGCTTTCACTGCTGGTTGTGTGGGCTGAATAATAATCTCAGAGAACAGAAAAGACAAACAATGCCAAAAATCTCCACCACTTTGCTTTGAAAGTGTGTTCTTGAACTGTGTGTTTTCATCCACTGCTTATTCAGATAGCTGAACTGTTATCTGGCTTGATTTTATTGGGCAGTCAGTAAGATCTAAGATAGATGTCACAGCTGAAACTTTACCCTGTTTTACTTTACAGTCACGTGCCCACCGATGGTAGCTAGTTTGGAAACAACTTTTCATTAAAGCTCTGGTTAAAATCCTCATGTACGAATCTGGAAAAATACTTTAAAATATACTTATTTAATTAACTAGTCATACATGTATTCTTATTCTATAAATAGTCTAGCAAGAAAATTTAAATGCATTAAAAAGAATCTATTGCACAGTTAAACAGTGACTTAAAGCAAACACTGCATCGTGTCTTATGAAATCAAAGTTCATTAATAAATTTTAAGGAAAATAAGACCCTGCTGAAGATAATATTCTTTAGGTAACACATAGTGTTTATGGGTTTTGAGCCATAGCACGTCACACTGCAGATTCTCTTCTGGGTAGGGGCAGGTTTTGTTCTTGCTTCCTTCAGAAAAACAACCAGTATTGTGTTTAGCCTGTTGTGAGAATTTGGTTCTGACTGTTATTACAGGGCCAAAATCCCCTGTAATAACAGTCCCCAAAGTCTGAGAATTTCTTCCTTCAGAGAATGCATAGCACTAAGTGCCTCAAAAAACCCCACAAAACCAAACCAGAGAAAGACAAACAAAAAAACCCTGGCACCTTTTATGAGCCATTTGTTGGAAGCAAAGGAAGAGATCTGAGGAAAAATCCAGCTTTGCCAATGTATTTCTGATACCAACATTCACCTCATTTTGGAGAGTTACAGACAAGTGTGGAAGAAGCATGGCCATTGCCAATTGCATTTGTAAATATGTCTTTAACTACATCCAGGATGCTCTGGGATGAAGCCCTTCCTGATGGGCACATAGTGCAAGCTGTCTTTTTTAAATTGCAAAAATGCAGATTTCATTCATAGCCTGGAAAACCAGACAGAGCTCCTAGTACTCCTCTCTCAGGTATCACACACTACAGGAGTTTTAAAAGCTGCTGTGGATCTTGTCCTGTGGCTTTAAATTCACAGGAACAGAGGTCAAGATTTTGTAGTACAGAACTAAATGTTAATATCTGAAGCATGAAAAATAGAAGGCTTATTTCTGAATCTCCAGCATTAAAGGCATTAGAGAGTGATATCACATCTAGCAGGAAGCTGTCTGCAGGTTTAGCAAGGCACTCTTAATTCCCAAATGATGAAATATTTGTGAATATTTATATTAAGGAGAAGAGCTGTGTGGCGGGATGTTCTAGGACATTCCAAAGCATCTCGGTGCGAAAGGCGTGGTCGTGGAGCCCCCATGCCAGAGCACCTAAACCCCTATTAGTCCTCCGTCTTTCCCTGCTCCACTGTTATTGGTTGTACCCGATCACCCCACTGTGTGGCCCTGCCCCTCCCGGTTTAAAATAGTGCACCTCCCCGCGTGTCTGTGGCTTCCCTCGCCGGCTCTCCGGCATGGCGGTCTTCAGGGAATGGTGGCCCCGGGACCTTGCCGCCGCCATATAATAAAGCCTTGGAACCCCGTGCCGAGAGTCCCTCTCGTTTCTTCCTCCTCC
>VWZT01007443.1:141442-205281 GCA_013397055.1 Pachycephala philippinensis | reverse complement strand
AAAAAAAAGAAATTCAGATTTTTAAATCGGGTTTTGAAGGAGATTATTTCATGGATACTCACAAGACTCTTGCTTCACATCCCCTGACCATTTAGGGCCAACTGAGAACAAGAAAACAAAGCTACACAGCTGATTATATGAGAACTTGATGAGTGGGTTAGGCTGGCATCCAAATAAATGAAATACCACAGGTGTGGTGAAAAAAAGCTGTCTTCCTTTTAAGTCCCTGAACCTGCCACTTGTGCTTTGTGTAAAAGATGTATCTCAAAGAGGAACTATATTGAAGTGAGCAAACAGGAAGGATAAGAAAAGGGTTTTTATGGCTTCATTCTGAACAAATAGGGTAGGATATGATTTCCTAGGAGTGAACAGTATGAAAGATCCAAGATAATGACAGCTTGATGTGGCCATATATCAAAGATACTATGTAGAAAAATAAGGGGAAAAAAAGGAAAAAAGAAAAGAGAAACATCATGGTTTAGTCTTAACCAACATCTAAAGGAAGATCCAGTTGAACATCTTGCATATGTTAGTGGCCCAGGCATCTATATTTGAAAATTGGCAGTGAAATTAGTGAAAAGCTGAAAAAATGTTACTAGAAAATTAGAACTCTGGACATCCAGAGTGGAATTATCCTCTCTTTACTCGAGTGCTCCACTCTGTCAGAGGCAGAAAGCTGGACTTCATAGTCAATGGAAATGACTCTAATGCAAAATTCATCATGAATTAATGCAGACATTTAAAACAAATCTAGTGAACTTCAGCCTCTAAAGACTTCTTTTCTATTGTTTTTGGTTTTTTTTTTTTTTGATGGAATATGCCTGCTTCAGACAGAATAAGCAGGGAACAAAGTAGATAGGAGCAGAGTCTGTTATGGAAGAAGGCACGAGGAAAGGAAGCAGATGTGGGAGGAGAGTAGGGAACTACAGTTGCAAAGTAATAGTAACCTCAGAAGGTACAGAAGAGATTGTGTGCAGAGACGGCTGTGTTTGTGCAAAGTAAGAGAAAGGGAGATGAGAATGGAAAGAAAAAAAGACAAAGCTAATGAGAACTTTTGAAATGTAAATATGTGAAAAAGGAGAATTGAAGCTGGATGATAGAATGAGAAGGGATGATTTTTGCTGTTACGCAGAATGGAGCATGGTGAGAGCTCTGGGTAGAAAAGATTACATTATGCATAATAAGGTTTGATAAATTTTTAAGTATATGTAACTTAAAAACTGTATTTATTTTATAGAATAAGTAGGGGGATGAGAACTTTCACAAAAGAACAAAGAACTTTGCTAGTATGAAACCTGTTGTTATTAGAAAGCAATCAACATAGGGTACAGTATCAGTAACTGGTTTCCTTGGAATGATACCACATTCACATTGTGCCCTATGAAAGCAGGACATTTGTTTTCCCCTTTTCAATGTAAAATGCAAACGGCACTGAGGAAACAACTATTTTTACTGAGCAGATAGCTAGAGATATTCTGGTGATAAAGGGCAAGGCTATTGTGGTAGCAGTCAGGAAAGAGGGGCAGGGTGGAGACTTTGCAGGAAGGGAACTTTGAGAAGCATACATGAGGAGCAAATGGAGGCAGAATTTCACTCATATACTTCACTGCAACTTCCTCCAAACCGAGGTGTTTTGATAAGATGGTAGGATTGGCTCATTGTCTGTTCTCAAGACAGGGCAGTTGGTACCATGTACTACATGCAGGCATAAAGCAAAAAGCATTTTGATAAAATAGCTCACAGTGTAGGTGAAGACTGTGCAAATAACTCCCGGTTTTGCTCTTGGATTTATAAAGTCATCAGAAGACAGCCATCAAAGTAATGCCAATAATCTAATTGCTTGTTCTGTATTTATCCAACAAACAATTCAAAGCAGAATTACATTCCAGCCATTTCATTCTACAACCCAGTCCTTTCTGATTAGGAAATCCAACAGAACATAAAGCCAGCACCTTTAAATATCCTCGAGCAATTGAAACAGGAAATTAACTTCTCTCTTACTTCTTGATACAGGAGCTATGCACTCTTTAAATATAATGGTAGTATGAACAACTTACTATTTCTATGAACTTGTATGCAAACACAAAAAGGAATTTAGAAGTCACATTTGGAGCTAATAAACATCTGGATAGTCCCGTAAATGAATGGCTTGGGGCCGGTTCTCTTTTGTGGTATTTTTGTGGCACTTCGCTTTTATGCAAAGGCCTTTTGGTTTGCATAGTGGCTCATACATCTCTTTTGCAGTTGTTCAGTACCTGCAGGAAGCAGTGGGGTTAAAGTAAGCTGCAGTCAAGTTACTTGAAGCTATTGGTCCAAGTCTCTGACAGTCTTGGCTAGCTGAGTGTGAAAAGTGGCTGCTTGTAATCAACACAGGGACTAATGACACCAGAACTGGATAGCTGAAAAGATGATTCACAGTTTTTGAGTTCTTTCCTGAGAGAAGCTTAGGCTGACATGAGTTGGGCCATTATGTTAGGATTAAGAATTTTGTTTCTGCAGTTGAAGTGATGGTCAGTGAAATTCTATGGCAACAGTTCAAACTGTATATTTGCTTCTTTTCCAGGCATAGACAATGCATCAATATTTATGGAATTATGTAATCTTCTTGGAATCTGAAAGAACTGCCAAGGAACTGTTTTGCTCTCTTCAACTTGAAGAGAGAACCTTCACTATTTTCTTCTTGGCCAAAACAAAAACAGTAATTATACATCATAAGATTCAGTTACTGACCAAATTCTAGATTTTTGGAACAACCCAGAAATTCTGTACAATAGAGGAAAGCTTCAGAGACTAGTAGAATCAATTATATCCTTATACATTCATAACCTAGAATTGGATATACTGGTTTCAAGGGAAATGTCAAAACATTTTCTTTTTAACAGAGAACTTCACAGCTATGTGGAAGTTTCAGACAGACAGAACTAAGAACTGCAACTCTGATAATGGGTGTCTATTCTCAGTTGCACAAGGATGGTTATATAATTCTTCAGCTTTCATATTATATAAACTGGGCCTTTTATCTTGTTTGCTAAGACATCAAAGGAATATACATTTGATACAATATTTTTTAAAAAAATCTTTAATAAATTTTAGTGGAGCTCAATTTGTTTTCTTTTGTGTTTTTCATGTTATTCTGTAAACTGAAAACAAAATTACAAAATTCATTTTTATGCATTTTTATTTACTTTACAGCCCATTCTGGTTTATTTGGACCAGTTGTTAAGGCTGTGGATCATCTGTGTAACAGCCAATTGTACTGAAATGAGGTCAGTGACTCAGCTAAGTGCAGTGTTTTGTAAGCTGTAAGAGCAGGTATATCATGTCAAAGCTGACATAGGTCTCATCCAAAATCATATGGGAAATCTCAGTCTTGCTGTAAAGCCTCATTAACTTCTGTGGAGACAAACATGCCATTTTCTAGGTATGACATGGGCTGCAGATGTTCTTTACCAATCCCTTTTACATAAGATATATTGAATCTGTAATAAACTGAGCCTGATAACAAATAGTCGGAGTCTTCAAACTGAGGAAGAGCTAAAAAAAATGGTTGGGACATGGGAACATTTGATCACTTACAAATTAGTCTCAAACTTTCAAAATGTTATGGATCCATTTTTTGTGTCTGAGTCTGTTGTACATTAAAATCATAGGAATGCCAAAAAAATCAGAACCATAAAATGTGGAAATATGTGAACAGCTTATTTTCATCTATTGTACGCTGCTTCTCTTGTACCAACTCTCTGCCCAGACCTCATTTTTATGATTGAGAAACATTTTATGAAAACCAGCAGACTCTTTAAATATATAAACATGACTGCTATTGCTATAATATTGGAAATTCTTAAAAACATGCAGTAGTAACTAGATCAGCATGTCCAGTGATGCAAAGCGTTTTGTATAAAGCTTTGGAAAAAAGTATGGAATCACTTGCTACAAGCATGCAGTTGGCCAGATTTTTTAAAAATTCTGTGTAGCTGACAACCCACCCTACACTGCACTGGTTTGGCAAACAGAGAGGACACGTTGCATCTTGTAATCTGGACTGCAAATAGCTATGAAAGGACAGGGCAGAGAAAATAAATTTGGCAACACCATGCATGGATCTCAAGCAAGTACCCTAAAAGGTGTGGAGATACTTCATATTATTTAATAGTACCAGATTAGACATCAGGTCAAGCTGTTAAATTTAGGCCCCTGCATTGCCTCTGTGTCCCGGAGATGCCATTGCGGGTGTTCGGGAAGCTGGTGGATAGAAGTGCCGGTACCCGGGCCCGGGCGGTGCGGCGGTGCCGCGGCACAGACGGCGTGTCCCTGCTCGGTCCCTCCCAGCACCGCGGCCGCAGGATTCCGACTCACGGGCTTTTTTTCGTGTGTGTCTGGAGCGAGTAGTGAGTGTCCCGAGGAACGCCCTCCGCAGAAGGGGGTGCTGTGCTGTCGGTGAGGGCTGTCGCAAGCGCTCTGATGGCGCATCCCGGGGACGGCGCCCGGTGGGAGCGGACCTTGCGTGGGCCCCGTGGAGCCGCTCGGGGCCATTTCCTTTGTGTTTTGTGGAAATGACCCAGGTCACTGCCACTGCCTGAACTTCCTCTTTTTTTTTTTTTCTTCAATGCTGCTATCAATGTTCTGTTGAATATTCGTCACTGCCAAACCAGAGCGTTGTAAACATTTCAGCCCTTCCCCAGAGACCTGAGGAAGCTGCCTTCTGCATCAAGGCAGACGGGTTGAGGCGGGATCTTCCCTGGCAGATCCCGCTGCAGGCAGGCGGGCTGAGCCCCTGGGGCTGCCCCGGGGCTGGTTGGTCCCTGTCCCTTGTGCCTCGTCCCTCGGCCCGGAGGGCGCCGGGACCAAAGCCTCTTGCAGCAGATGTGCGAGTGGGGGAGCCCTGGGATGCTGGAGTATTGGCCACAGGGGAAGGCAGTCATTGCTGGGTGCTTGAGGCAGAACTTCTTAATGTTTGAAACAAAATACTTCAGAGGTGACATTGCAGGAGACTTTGCTTCCACGAAGAAAGGTGTGTTTTCATGGCATAACAGAAGTGTGGTAATTGTTACTGAGGAGAGGGGCACACAAAGTGTCACCACATCCAAGGCAGGACCCTCACCCCAGGCTGCACTGGGAGGGACAGGAGCGGCAGAAGCCATAATCGCCAGCAAAAATGGAACAGGATCAGGGACATATTCTGGTCTGCAGCCCCTCGGTACTCCTCGCGTGTCCTCAGTTCACCCCACAGCGCTGGCCCCTGCAGCACGTGGGATGGAAAAGGGAATTTTCTTGCAAAATAAAGCAAGAGGTGTCTCTGTTTTCTGGGTTTCTTCCACGATGCAAGTGAAATGGAAAGTAGGAAGTATCTGGCTGGAATGCCTGGAAGAGAAGGGAGAGAGAGAGGGGGGCTGGGACAAGGGCTGGATTTAGGCACAGGGAGGGAGGGAGGGAAATGGAGAGGAAGGGCTGCCAGCAGCTGCTGGCGCTGCAAGAGAACAGGAAATAGAGAAGATAAGAGTAGAGAAAGGAGGGGCAAAGGCAGAAGGGGACAAGAGTGACGTTGCTGTGGTGGGCAAGGGCCATCTGAGACTCTAACACTGTTCTTGCCACCTGATTAATGTGTTTTAAAAATTCTGGGACGTCAGGAACGCTGTCAAACAGGTGACCTAACACAATTCCGATGACTTCACCCTGTGCTATTTGTGCTTATTCTGGCCAACACCCTTTACTTGAATATCTCAGTTTCTAAACTAGTTTTGGGTTGCACATTTAGCAAATATGTGTGGAATACTCTGATAGTGTTGTATTGAGATTTTTTCAGGGTCCCTTCATCAGTGATGCTAACGCTTTCCATGGGGAATGAATGCTCTGGAGCAAAAGAAGGTGTGGTGTTAAAAGCTAAGGGCTCTGAAATAGTTTGTGCTCTTTACTGCTGCAGAGAAGCTTACACTTCAGCCAAGTACAATGTAAAACTGCATCCCACACTCAGGGGACACACTGCTGGGAAGAGTGACTTCAGCACTAGATCCCAGGCCTATAAACAATTGGACACATCTCGAATGACATTTATTTGTATCAAAGCATCTGACTCTCTTCAGTCTAGTCTACTGTGCAAAAAATGGTGGCGACTTGTTTGTGTAGTGCTTCCTATCTCCAGTGATAAGCTTACTAAAATTAGAAGTTATGGAGTAACTTTGTTTTTAAACTGCTGACAACTGTCAGGTTGAAATTCACAAGCTTGCAAGGAACTAATTTCATGTCCTGAATTTAATCCCTGCTGGTATGTTTCAATCCTAAAGAGAAATATCTTTCACCAAAAGAAAGTCTTGGTTTTTAATGGTGTTTTTATTGCAAAAGAACAGCTAGACTGACAGCAATTGAAACACGAACCAGGCAGTGATACTGCAAGGACATTTACTTGTAAAAGGCACTGATATTTATACTGTTTTAGCTTCTGCATAACGATTTTCACTTGTCTACATGCTAGCTAATGCATAGCAAGCCATAATGTTACTTCTTCTTTTACACCATAGCTTATCACAGCAGGATGTTCCATAATCTTCAGCAGAGTGTGCCGTTCTTTGCAGAAGGATGTGATTTCTGCAGTTCTTATTTCTCATGACTCCTGCTGGACCAGCTTCAGTAAGAACAGCCATGCTGTTCATGTCGTTTAACTCATTCCACTCTGCAACACTTCCCCCTTTCTGTTCTACGTATAGCACACGCTGAACTGCGTTACTAACCATTTGTTGCAAACATGTCAATAAGCAAGGCACAATCATAAAAGGCAGAGAAATATTCCCAATACATAAATTCTCAATTGCAATAGCCTCTCAGCTGATCCAGAGATATTCAAATACTGGAACAGTTGACCTAGCCAACCTGCTCTGTCATCCCATTGCAGTTTCTTAACATTTTCTTCCAGTTTCTGACTGCTGGCATGTATAGATTGAGAATGATCAGATAAATTCATACAACACATACCTTCAAAATCCTGACATCCATGACCATGGGCTAACAACAAAAAATCAATGGCAGCACGACTTTATAAAGTAGCATGGCATGCAGAATCAACATCTGCCAAAAGGCCAGAAAGAGCAATGGAAGTTGCATTAGTTTTTTGGGCCAACCAACAGCCAAGCTTTCACAAGGTTGTAAGGGCTTTGGCTGCTGCAACACCTGGAACAAAAAATAAAGCAGTCCCAACAAGTGGAGGATTCTAAAACTGTGCATTTGGGTCACAGTCTTCGGTAAACTCATGAAGCACAAGCCTGTGTCGGTCTTGATCTGCTTTATGTGTATGATTTATAATCATGGTTAGATTAGGAGTTAACATTGTGAGGTGGCCAATAGTGCAAGGTCCACCAACCACTTCCGAAGGCAAAGCAGGCCAAGCACAATCCCCACAAATCAAAAGTACCTCTCGAGGCAATTTGCGTGGGAGAGAATCTGAGAGTGCGTAGTACACAGAGCCGTTGGATATTACGGTTTGATTGCACCACAAAGGGCTATTGTGGAATAACAATTGACTTGGGGAGACATCCTGAGTCATCTTGTAGTATGGGTCACTATTATACTTTTTCCCTAATTTGCTGTACTTGAAGTATATGTAGTCATCTGCCTTAATCGATCCCAGAATTTCACGTTCCTGTGGTTCTGAAGGGGCAAGGGGTAAATGATCATCTCAAGTATCAAAATTATCCATACATGGTACCATGGAGGTATTGCAGCATACACAGGGCTCTCTACCCTGTGCTTCTGTCACAATCACTTGTGGGTCTTCTATGGGAATTCCTACCAGACATGTATGGAAGGGTGCCTGAGGTGTGGCCATTGATAAAAATAGTGCTGACTGGTTCAAAGCCTTCGCAAGCGTGAGCCACACATTACCTTGTGGCAATGGGGGGATGGTAGCCTCTCCCTAACCACTCTCCTCCTTTAAGTATAAAATTATCAAAAGGAGAGGGCCCATCACATTTGGGGCGCCAATCCCTTTCCCATACGTACCGGTGTGGGGGTAGACCGTATTTCCACTCGCACACCAAACAGAGCACTATGCAATTCTCAAAGGAATAGCGCAGGGGATCGCACCTAGGGCACTTTGTTCGCCGATGCTGTGCCTCACAAAACCACCTTTTATGACAGCTGGTGCATTCACAAAATGCCCACGCGTGATGACTAGGGTTGGCACACTCTAAACACGGAATAGGATTATTTTCTAATTGTAGACATTGCTCTTTGCTTTCTTCCGGGACCTGTCTGATGTCTTCTCGTTCCTTCTCGAGACGGCGTGCTAGTCACAGGTCAATGTACCCATATCTTTCACGATAAGTGCTAAGGTCCACAGGTAGCCGAGGGTCTGGGAGATTTGGGAGTTGACAATGCCAAGGCGGCACTAGGATTATATGGCTTTACCAGTCGAGGTGGTATCCACCAGAGTCCCATTTCTGTGGAAATACAAGCATAACCCCTTCTCCAGGTTATCAGGGTTTGAGATGACAGTGATGTCTGCTCCGGTGTCGATCATTCCTGTTAAGACAGTCTTGTGACCTCCCCACTTCAGAGTGCAGTGCAGTGTGGGTCTCTGATCAGAAATCTGTTGCACCCAAAAGACCAATGGACTGCTGGTAGAACCAAAACCGTGTGATCCTCTATAGGCAGCGTCTCTGCAGGGCTTATTATTCGTCTGAAAAGGAATGAGTTGGGTGAGACTACTGCCCTTTTTTATGATGCAGGGAGGTGTAGGAGTCCACAGCATAATTTTCATTTTATTTGTATAATCAGCATCAGTAACGCTAGGTAGCACAAAGAGTCTTTGAATAGTAGTAGAGGATCATCCCAGAAGTAATGCAGCTTGGCTGTCTCCAAGAGGCCCCCAAATTCCCGTGGGGATCAGATGAACAGTAGTGTCAGCAAGAGTTAATCTGTGGCTGCTGCCACATCCAGTCCAGCACTGCCTGCTGTTGCAGGTGTGAGACGGGCAGCACTCCAGTGTGTGGTGTTAGCAGTGGATTTTGTGTCTGCGCGCGCTGCTGCCATCCCGGGTGAGGGGTGTCTGGCTGTGCTGCCCCTCGGGGGTCACCCAGGGCCCAGGGGCTTGTTTAAGGTACAGGATGGAGTATGTGTAATCGCAGCTAATGTCTTAAGGATAAAGATTACCAGAGGGTGAGAGAGAGAGAGAGAGAGAGAGAGAAATGCTGTGAGACTGCCCTCTGCCTTGGATGAGATGCTGTCCTTGGGCATTGTTGTGCTCTCTTGGAGGCTGCCTACCTGACCTTGGAGCAGGTTCTGAGAGAGAAAGGCCATTCAAAGAGTTACTTGCTGATCTCCACCTGAGAGAAGGCTCAGTGAGACAGAAAGCAGCAGCATGAGCGAGAGCACCAGTGATGGAGGGTGCAGCAATGCCAGTTCCCTTCAAGCAGACCTCTCCAAACTTGTGATCTGGGCACACACTCACGAGACCATATGCAACCAGATCCCAGCCCTGGAATTTAGGCAGAACATGGGTCACCTGAGCAATGACAATGCTGTGCTGTGGATGTGCAGAGCTGGACATGCCTATCACTGGCACTGTGGGAAGTTACATGACAAAGGTGAAGAGGAGACTGAGGCTGTAGGAAGGAGAAAAGGCTCCTGTCTTCTGAGTCTTTGATAAGGGAAGCCAGCTTTGAGGAAAAGAGGCTCAAGCTGACCCTGTTACCTTTTGAGATGGGTCAAGCAGATTCTGGGACAGGGTCGTGTAGCAGATCCCAAGGGTTTGCTGAGCAGATGGCTGACAGCACCTACACGAGGAATAACGAGAAACTGCCAGAAGCTTCCCCCATGTCCCACAGAGTCAAGGCCAGCCAATTCCAAGACAGACCTGCCACTGGCCAAGGCTGAGCCCATCAGTGATGGTGGTAGCAGCTCTGGAATAACGGATTTAAAACGGGGAAAAAAATCAACTGTGCAACTGCAACCAGAGAGAGGAGTGAGGATGTATGAGACTCTGCAGACATCAGGTCAGTGAAGAAAGAGGGGGAGGAGGTGCTTCAGGCACCAGAGCAGAGACTCCACTTCAGAACGAGATGAAGACTGTGGTGGAGCAGGCTGTCCACTGCAGTTCACGGAGGTCCACAGTGGAGTAGAGATCCACCAGCAGACCATGGAGTAGCCATGCTGGAGCAGTCTGTTCCTGAAGGACTGGGCCCCATGGAAGAGGCCCACATTGGAACAGTTTGAGGAATTGCAGCCTGTAGGAAGAACTAGTGCTAGAGAAGTTCATGAAGGACTATCTTCCATGTGTGGGACCCCACACTGGAGCAGGGGAAGAGTGTGAGGAGTCTTCCCCCTGAGGAGGAAGGAGAAGCAGAGACAATGTGTGATGAGCTGACCAAGCCCCCAGTCTCAGCCCTCCTGCTCCACTGAGGGAGAGGTAGAGAATTCAGGAGGGAAGTTGAACCTGAGAAGAAGGGGGGTGGGGGAAAAGTGTTTTAAGATTTGGTTTTATTTCTGATTATCTCACTCTAATTCCATTTATTATCAATCAAATCAGTTTTTCCAAGCTGAGTCTGTTTTGCCTGTGACAGTAATCAATGAATGATCTCTCCCTGTTCTGATCCCTACCCACAAGACTTTCATTGTATTTTTTCCTGCTGTCCAGTTGAAAAGGGGAGTGATAGGCTGGCTTTGGTGGACACCTGACTTCCAGACAGGGTCAACCCACCACACTTATTTCAGACATAAAATATCCCCCCTACCAAAAGATCTGATGGCAATGGCCCAGTGATTTGCCCTTTTCAGAAATTAATGTTATGCTTACACTATGACTGTGTGTTTGGGGTGTCTCTTTTCCATTTTTCTCTTTCAAGAAGCTCATACCCCAGGATAGCTATAGAGGATGGGTTTTCTCTGGATGCCATTGTCCCTAGGCACTATATAGGAAGTAAGTGGTAGATAATACAAGTGTTCCTTGGGATTCATTGGTGACATCAGATGCCTTTCCACTTGCTCCTATACACAAGTCTCTCTGCCAGTCCTCCTATGGGCTAGATCGTGTTGGACTAATAAGGCAATAAGGTACTGACAAGGGTACATTTAACTTTCTAGAGCACAGTAATCTCCAGTACTGTTCAGGATTCCTGTGTATGATTTTACCCCAGTACTCTTCTTACTTTTCTTAATAATGCTGCATAGCCCTACTCAGATACCTGCACTTACCATCTGCATAGGACCCGCATGGAACAGTTCATATGGGATCTACCAAGCCCTCTCTGCTTAGGTGACTGCAGGCACAGTCAAAGTCAGATGGCAGTTGGTGTTACCAGCTCACCAGAGCAGCCCAGATTCCAGGAAAAGTTGTTTCCAGGAAGGGAAGAACATGGTATAAAGATCCTTCAGTGCTACCCAGTGCTTTCAAACCTTTATAGTATCAGTCCAAAATGGAGACAAAAAAAATGGAGAGGCAGGCAAAATAGAATTTGTGGTCTGAAGTCCCTGATATAAAGAGAATTCTTAATTATACTAGAACTATTTCCCATGTTGTCACAGTAAGTTACTAGCTTCTTTTTGTGAAAAACAACAACTGTATTTTATACTGCTGAGGAATGTCCTATCTTACAACCATTGTCTTTGCACTGTGTTTGCTGTAGATCCATGACTCCATTCTCCAGTACTTTGGAAGCCACACGAGAAGAGCAGTTCTCTACGCACCTCCTGCTCACCATGAAACTGACCGTCAGCTCTGTCAGCGCATCCTGGCAAAACATGGATATACAGTCACCGTCCTTGAAAACAGGAGACTGGCAGAAGATCTGAGGCATGAGGGCCCTTATCACAGTAAGAATGATTGGACTTAGTTAATTTGTCAATTACTAAGTGTGATCACTAAATGTAGAATTGATCCAGCATTCTTCCACAAACAAAGTGCATAAACTCTGATAAAAGTAAGGATAGAAGCCAAATTCTAGCCCTTCTCAGCTGTGTGGATAATTTTCCACAACTAGGTGATTCTTCAATTAGGTAGAATTCTATTAGGTATTCTTCTGTAAAAAAAATGCAGCAGAGTAGTTCATCATAGTCTTGACAACTAAATCAGATCAGTTTGGTTCTTGATGACTTCTCATATGAACTTCATCAATATAACAGAGGGATTTTCAATAGAATGTTTCATAACAAAACACATATCTGCTACATTTGTTTCCTTATCATTTTCTCTCCTAAAGAAAAGTTGTATGTGTGAAGGTACTTTTTTCCTCTAGTAGTGTTTTGATTGTTCTATAAACTTGTTAAAGAATGCAATATAGGAGAAGTACATTTTGCACTTGGCTGGTGAATCTGGGATAGATTACTGTTGGTTCTCAGTTCCTCTTGGCATTTGATCCACAGTTAAAGCAGATTACTGAAGAATCCTGATCACTTCCACAAGGGACCATAGCTTTATTGTGTAGAGTTACACTGTGCTTGACAGAGAAGCTTGGGCACCAGTTATATGAGTGATGACCATGTTTGAGTGTTCTTAGACACCTCAGAGGTATGAACTGAAACTGTGATGCCAGTTTGATCTTGCAAGTCAATTCAGGAACTGGAAGGCTTTAAAAAAAATACACAGGCTACCATTCTGTCAGAGGAAAAATGGTGTAGTTAGATATTTCTCGTGCTAAAGGGAGTATTGTTTGCATCATTCAGGCTTGCAATACACTTCTGGGGCTACCAGAGAGCTCAGGTTTGCTTGAGCTTTAACCAAACCAGATAATTTCATAGACGAAAACTACAATTACTTAGCATGCTTGAGATTGCTCAAAATTCCATTGCTAATTTCAAGTTTCTTTAAGAAAGTTTCTTGAAAATGAGGTACATGTGGTTTTCTTTGGCAGGCTGTACCAAGAAGTAGTAAATTGTCTTCATCTCACTCTTACTTTAATCTAGTTTTATAGTCACCTTTTAGCCACTCCTTGCCTTGAGAACTTTCCATCTGGTAGTGACAAAACACACCATGTCTGCAGGCTTTGCTAATGTCAGATGGGCTACAGAGAAAAGATGGTATCTCTGGGGACCATGTGCACCATCTCTGTGAAATACTTCTGTTTCACATGGCCAAAGAAGTGGGTATGCCAAATTCAGCTGAAACTTGTAAAAAAAAAGAAAAAAAAGACGGTACTAGATTTTCCTACAGTGCTGAGTTCAGATTGAAGTTCTCCTGTACAGTTTTTACACTCCCAATATTGCCTCTGAAGAAATGAGCTTAACTGTGGATATTTATACTTTACAGGCTAGAACCAGTACTTCCTGTAGTATTTTTCCAGTAATAATAAAAAAAAGTAATAAAATGGTCTTAGGTATTTTCCAGGAACATCCTACAGCTTCCAGCAGATGTTGGATTATGTAAAAAAGTCAAATGCTTGCCAACTTAAAGCAAAGAGTAAGACTCTACTAATTCCATTTCATGGCAGCATAAATCTGCCTTTAACTGTGCTCTGTTATGTAAGTGTTTAGCTTTAACATTATGTTTTAAAAACAAGACGTAAGTAAAAGAGCATGTCTACATACCAACCCAATGATTTTTTCTTACAGCTAAGCAAGTTACATTCAAAGTTAATTTTCTTCCCCGGTAGATGATGGCGTTTACTTAGTTAAGTAGTTAGTACTCCTTATTTTGGAGAAGGGTATTTTGAGCTATGCTTTGGCATAATATTTTTCTAATAGGAGTGTTATAAGTTATTTAAAATATGCTCCTTTAGGTCTCAATTAAAAAATATAGATAATGAACTGAGAAACACAGAATGTGAGTGCTGTGAAAAATCTATAAAAGGAGTAATTTCTTATTACTTGGTATTATTTAGCAGCTCTATCGGGTGCTTTTATTTTTGTGCAGTCTGTCTTACTTGTGTAGCTTTCAAAGTTCACTCTAAATTTGAAAGGATTTTTTGTTTTGAATGGCTGAGAGCCAAGACTCTAGCTGAAGTCATATATGGAAAAAAAATCACCACAAAACATTCCTAACTTTTTTTTTGTGCTGGCCTGCTAAGAATTTTGGGACCCGTTCTGCTGGTGTTTGAAACCCAAATGTGACAGCTCTGCACACTGATTTTCCAGAAAGATCCTCAACACCTGGGCTGCAGGACTATGTTGAGTTCATTGCTGTCAGAGAGAAACATTAGGGGAATAGTTTTTTTCAGTGGAAATTTTTCACTTCTTACAAACCAACCAAAACCATTTTGAATTTTGGTAACTGGAAAACAGTTGGCTAAAAATGAAAAACATAGCTTTTTTTGTAATCATGGCAAAGTGACTGTGGTTTATGGGTTTACTATGAAAAATCCATACAGATGTGTTCTGCAGTAAAACATAAATTACTCAAACCCCTAATTTCTCACTGAAAAATAGCTTTGTCAGTAAATTCTCAAGCTGCTTTGCTTGAACAAAAAGTAGTTGTGCTTTCACCATTCCTTAGCAATTAAACCCACATGGAGGGAAAAGTCCAGGGACTGATGATACCTGTGTCTGCTCTGAGCTCTTTGAGACTTCCTTTTGCAGCAGCCCTAAATGAGCCAGTTTTGCTGCAAGTTTAACATATCTCTTAGTCTGCTGCTGGGATGGAGATAAAGAGGTGGAACTGTGTTAGAACTGTGTCAGTAGCAGACCATGGAATAGTCAGATTTTGCAGAGAGCTGGGGTTACCACCTTGGGCAATGTTTTAACATGGTCATTATCTCCAGTAAATATCTGTGGTAAATCTGTTTTGAAGTAAGCAGTTCAAAAGAAGTTGCTGATGAGCAAACAGCTCATCATAACAGCTGATAAGAAAGATATCAGGTTGTATTGGTCAGCACATCTGCAAATGGCACATTTGTTTGGTTTTCCAGCTAGTGTGATTGGTGTGTTTCCTTCCTTCTTTTATAAAATGTGAAAATCTGCTTATAGAGGCATAGCCTCTGGGACAAGTTATGTCTTCACCACAGCCTTGGAGGGGGTTGAAATTGGTGTCACAATCTCACTGAAAATAATAAAAGGATCAGAAGGAGGAGTGAGAAAGCCCTACACTTCCAGGCTTTCTCCTGGGAGATTTGCCATACTGAGCTGTACAAGCCTCGGGGCTTCCTTCCCTCAGCCCAGGACAGAGCTGTGCTGCTCTATCAGAGATGAGTGGGGTGAGCCACCTGGCTTCAGAGCCCCCTTAGATCCTCCCAGAGTGGCAAATACCAGAGAAGAACTTGCCAAATGTTTTCCAGTGTCTTCAGCTTTCTTCCCTGTTCTAGTCTGAGAAGCTCTCATTTCTGTTACGACAGTAAAGATTTAACAGGATCTGTGTGTCCCTATGACTCTGTGCTACCCAGGCAACATTTTCACATTTTTAAAAAGGAAGGTTTTATCTCAGAAACTTGCTTCACTAATAGGCATTTCTGCCCTCCAAAAATAATGTTCCCTAATTATTGCCTGCTGCCTGAATCTTTCCTGAATTCCATACTTTGCCCAGATGACATCTTCAAAGATAAATATATCTTTCCTTACAGAGCCATCAGTTTTTCTGTCCTTTGCTGAATGTGCCTGCCTCATTAGTCGTTGGTGACCCTCCCTTAATAGGCATTTCCTTCATTTCTCAATTCTTCACCTTTACCAATAGTTAAGCAAATCTCAGCAAACTGCAGGCTCCAAGAAATGTGTGCAGTTGTATGTTACACATGTGACTGGCCAATTTTAATTCATTCTGCAATAACATGCAAAATCCTGTCATTACCACTAGCTCTTGGAATGGAAAAGATTGTGCATAAGCTCACTGATAGCCCATCAGTTTGGCCGTGGATAAGAGCTCATGTAGTCAGCCTCCTGACAAACTGAGTGCAGTGTAACATTATATGCTCCCTGCTGCCTTAGAGTGTTAGTAATTTGGTGGAAGCTTTTGCATTTGCAATGAGGGACTTTAAAAAAAGAATCATAAACCATTTTCATAGTATTGCTTTTACATGATCATTTCCTATTTTTAGAATACTGCAGTTAAGTATTTAAACTTTACGATTGCCTCTTTTTGCAGTTTGAGTGACATCCATTGAAGATTAAATTTTAGCCATGCCATTAGAAAGATCACTACAGTACAAATATTGATTTAGGCTGGGAATTTTTTGTGTGATTTAGTGTTCCATAACATAAGTATTGGACCCATCTTAGCTTTGTTCAATATTTAGCTTTTCTGTCAATTTCCACTGAAATCAATACCATTTTCATGTCCTATTCTTTTTCCTGACATTGTTAAGTAGGTATCATGTACTACATAGATACTTAAATTTACATATATTGCAAAGAATATTAGATCTGAAGTTATTTCCTCTTTTCTGACATTATCAATATACACTGAATTCTGTTCTGTTTTCTGCCATATTAAGAGCACACTGTGTTTAAATCCTTGGCTGTGTAAACTAAGCCCTGGTTCCAGCAACTAACCATGAGGATGATCTGGCTTTTTGCAGATGTGGGAGTGGTGCTTGGGTGGAGCTGCACCAGGAAGAGGAAGGGGTGATTGAGACAGCAGACCCATGGGAGCAAATCTGAGTGAATCTTGGCCTTTCTCTTTATGTGCTCGGGTCAAGAGATCTGTCTGGTATTTAAAGTGGCACTACTTATGTATTACAGCAAGGAGTAAATACCCCCTCACTGATAAAGCCTCCTGACTATATTTAGGCATAACTCATTTTGCTGTAAAATGGTGGTTGGAGAATTGTATTGTTATGGAAGATAAGGCCTCTGCTGTCCCCCTCTTGGCTCTCTGTAGAGAGTTCTTTTGCTTCTTTGAACCCAGTGGTGGTCACTCCCTGTAAAAGCTGGTGCTTGGGGAATGTCAGGGAACATAAGGCTGCAGGAGTTATTCCTTTAGCATATTGTATCCCCTCTACTACTCACTGGTCATACTTTTGACCAGAGGCTAAATAGGAAAAGTATCAGCTTAATTGCTGACATCTGGCCATCAGCAAGGTAGGAACTTTCAGAAGTGCTACTTCATCAGTGCAGCCAGTAATAATTTCCTCAGAGCTGCTAATTAGTGTAGAGAATAAACTACAGCCATGGGTTTCAGAGGCCCCCAGGGCCACATCTGTTGCCTGTCAGACATCCGTTTTGCATTTTCCAAGACATACCATACCAGCAAAATTAGTGAAAATGGGAGAAGGTGGTAGAGACAGGAGGACACAGTGATGCTCTTTCTTCAATGACTGTGAAGACTGGTATGTTTGGGTGAACAGAGGTACTTGCTAACACAAAGTGTTAACAAATTCTGCTGCCAAGGAAAAAAGAACAATCTGTTCATCATGCCTGTAGTAATCAGGGCATGATGTACTACAACAAAGTTGTTATTAGGAAATCTGTTTTGGGAGTAAGGCTAGTGAAGTAATCAAATGGATTCCCTGGAGCTCTGGAGCATTCAATCTTAGATGTCTTGAAATATTAGGTAAAGAGATTTTATTGGGTGTAGTGAGTCCCCTGGTGGGGTAACAAGATGGTCTCACAGACTTCTTGAAGTACATGACTATCCTTGAGAAAATCAGGCGGACAAGAAACTGAAGAGGGAAAATGGTGATTTCTAGAGAAGAAGGAAAGATTTCAGGTATGATTCAGCTGTGGTGACTCAGGGCTTAGAGGAACAAGCAATATGTAGTTTACAGCATCTTCTTAAAATGCAAAATATTTTCAAAACCCCCAAAATTTATGAGAATATATTCCTGATGGGAGTGGGGAAAGGGAAGGGAGCAAAAATCAGTGGTGCTTAGATAACAGCCAGCTGAACTTTGAGAAAGTAGAAAGCAAATAATGTATTGTGAAATAGGGATGTTTTTCATGGGATGGCATGTAAAAATAAGTACTAATAGAATGAAATTTCCTCCCTTAGTGAATAGTTTTCTGTGGAGTTAGAAACACATTAACAAGAGTAGGAAACATTAGTTTTAACTTTACTTTTCTTTCTGGTTTTTTTTTTTTTTTTTAATTGTTCAGAGTACAGTTAGGAGGGGCCAGTACTTGCTGTTTGTTGCAGCCTCAGACAAGTTTCACTGAAGTCCAACTAACTTTAGCAAACAATTATAAAGACTAAAGACCTCAAGGAAAATTGCTTGTGTGTTCTGTAAACATCTGGTTGCCATTTTCAATTACAAGGACCAACCCACTGAAGGAAGCAGTTTAGTTTTTTTGGAACAGAAATGGGACACTGGGGTTTTTGTTCTTTTTCATAGTGGAGAGTAAAGGAAATGTCAGGAATAGAGAGGTCACTAGATGCTCAGCTTTTATAAATACAAAAGTCTCTGAGAAAATTAAAGTAAATTGAAATCAGGTTCTGAAAGTGTAAACAACCCTGTGGAGGTAAGGTTAAATAAGCAGGACTGGAGATCCTAGCATGCCAGCAAAAGCACAAGATCATTCTATCATAAGTAAGTAATTTAAAATCCTGTGCAAAATAATAATGGTGAAGGTAGCCACAGAAATATTTTGTGGGTTACCATACAAATACATATGTATATTCAAATCTAGCAGATGTAACTTCTCTTCCCAAAATCCTTTTGGTTAATTGTTGGTACAAATATATAACCAACAGTATACAAAACCGGTTGGTTTCCTAATCAAAATATATGTCATGTGAGTCCTGAGCTAAATTTTGACAAATAAAACACACATTTTAGAAACACTTTTTGTATGTTGTTAAACAAGGAGCTTCCTAAACAACCTGAGTAGGTGGAAATGTGATCCTCAGAGCATACTGAGTTACAAGCATGTAGCAGACTTAAACTGCTTCCATAACATGTAGGTTCATTTAGTTTTGGGAAGGAAATGCATACCAGAAACATAAATTGTCTTGATCACTTTTTAGTTTTGCTTTTAGCAGTTAATCTCATGCCCACACATTATTGGTTTCAGTACAAGACAGAGAAGTTTCTGACATAAACAGATGAATGCTGCTCTCTAATGTGATGCTGTGGTTTTATGTTAGAAAATCCAAGTGCATCATACATTTTTCTAAACAATATGTATTCTTCTTCCTAATTACTAGCAGAACATGTTCATGCTTTGTAGAAGAAGAGCACACAAACGATTTCTTTGTGTTACTAAAATAAACCCTCTGTAAGATTGTACTGAATCCTCTGTTTCAAATGCACTCTTTCCCTTTAGAAAGGGGAATTCTTTATTTGTTTATAACAAAAGTATAAGGACATTGAGCTCTGCCAGGTAAAACCAAAATACAGTATTTAGTCCTAAATGTACCAAACATATCTTTCTCTGAGTGTTCTTTTTAGTTTTATAAACAGAACATACAGTTCAGGGGAGAGTGGTATTTAAGCGGCTGACTTAAAGATTACAATAATTAAAATGATACACACTGATTACACAGTGAGCTAAAATTAAAACTTTACTGGAATAAATTATGTCACGTTAACAGAATCTGAAAAACACCAGTGTCCAGGAAGATCCACATGTCAGCCAAAGGAAAGCAGCAATGTGCAAGGCTACTGAAATAAAATAAATACAAGGGATTTAGGCATCAGTATACAAGCTTTGTAATATGCTAGTAACATGAAAATCCTGTAAAAGAGTTTGAGCAATTTTTCATAACTGTATCCCGTCAGATAAGAAGGTAACAGCATACAATTGCTTTTTCAAGTACTTTTAAAATGCTTCCCTGTAAGAAATGAATCCTGGCTCTGATAGGGTTCCAGCAGAGACTCTGGTTTATAAATATATATGTCTGTTCCTAAATGTCAGATAATTGTCTGCTAATATAGGTGCTGGGAGAATGTCAGTCAGTCTAGCCAGAAGCCTGTCACCATCCCGCCAGAGCACTCTCTCTAAGGGATTGTTGGTTAGGACTGCTCAGGGATTTGGCTGCTGGAAGCTGTGCACCCTTTTTGATGCAGTCACTGGCTCTGAGCCCTGGTCAGCTGTGAGAAGTGTGCTGCTGCCTTTCATCACTGTGCTCCCATTTTAGGTAGTGGCATTATATACCACTGAAACAAAAACTTTTTTTTTCTTTTTTACTTTGGCTACCATGAGTTTTATTGGTTCAGGCAGCAAAAAGCTTATACACTATGTAGGCCTTCATTGTAATTTGCAGCCAGCCCACGCCATTCCTAGGTTCAGATTCCAACTTTCTCCAGCTGCATCCACTTTCAGCTGACAGCTCTTTTGAATGCTGCATCCTAAAACCACCCCAGACATCAAAAGTGTAGTAGCCACTCTCAGTTTAGAACATGTTTCTGAAAATTTCACACAATGTATTGTTGTTACGCTGGCTTATCTTACATCAAAAAGGAAACTTTTCTTCATGAGGGGAATGATTATTCTATCCTTCTGATGTTCACTGTACTCTCACACAACTCTCTCAGAGTTGATTTTTCAATGTAATATTGAATATTTTTTTTACTCAGCCCCTGATGTTGTCCATTTGGAGGTAATCCTAGTTTGCACAGATGTCAAACAGAATAGAGGGCCCTGTGACATACTCAGAAATTAGAACTATTTATCAGTTTCAAGTTAGTCATGAGAACTTTCAGATTTCTGGGAAAAAATATTTCATACAGGAAAGTATTCCTGAAACACCCTCTCTTCGATTAAAAAGGAAAAACCCCACATATAATGAATTTCTATCATTTTTGGCAGGCATGTTTCCTTACAAAACAATGTCCATTTTCCACAACAGAATGGCAAAATATTGAAGGGATTTGGATTAAAAAGTAACAAAGGAATGGGATTTGAGCAACTTTAACTGGTAGCAAGATTAAAAAATACAGTCTGAACATATTTTCTCAATGGTGCCTCACATAAATAAAATACGATCATAGTCTGATAGAGGAAAAGACAGAGGAGCTGAGTGGTATGCATTTTGGAAAGTTTGAACTAAATTGTTCAAGTCATAAAGTGTTTCTGTAACAAGATTATTGTTGTAATGACTTTGTTTCTGACATTTGTGGTAATGCTTTCAAAAATAATTAATTAGCTGTAAAAAGGATTTTCAGTTTCAATTTATAGCTACTATTAAAAGTGTATATAGAGAGCTTACAGAGTGTTCTTCCGTGTTTTGTAAATTCAAGATAAATCTGGCAGAACCACAGTTATTTTAGATCTGACAGAATACAGCTCAGTTGATCTGTTAATTGAAAAAGGACTTTTAGTGTAAAATGGAGAAGACAAGATAATCTTTTCTTTATTTGACAGAAAACCAGTTAACTACAAATTTTTTTTTTTTTTTGCAATAGGTAAAATAGAACACATATCAGCCTACCAAAGTACTGTTCAACAGCTGATAGACCAAATAAGAACAAGAACAAATTTGCTATTTTGGAGCAAATCAAGAAGAATTTGTCTGTCTAAATGGGAATTAGGCATTTAAATATTTTTCTCCTATTTGACTTCAGCAAGTGTATCCAAAAACTCTCTCACTTCAGCTTTCACAGCCACAGTGAGGCCAAGTATCAGTGGAGACTGTCCAGAAGTCATTCTTCAACAAAAAATAATTGAGGTAGTTTTCTATAAAGATGAGGCTGAAGTCAAGGACTTTAAATATGTAGAGTTTGACGTGTTAGCCCTATTTTCCCTAGAAATGTAGTGTTAGGGCTTTAACAAAAGCTCTGAGAGTAGAAAAAAAGAAGTATTCAAGAAAGTACTAGCCCAGAAGATAACTGTAGACTAGTTAGTTTGTCTTCTTTATGACAGGATGATGTGTGAAGTAGGAGAAAGCATCAAGTTTTCTTCTTTTATCCAGCTCCATGACACATAGGATTTACACCCCAGATGTTACAGTACACATTTTTCGGCAAATCTAACAATGTGAGGATGTCTGTTGACCTTCAAAAGTGAAGTCTGACCCTAAATTTCTTTAAAATGTTTGCAGAGATAATTTTAAGGTCTACTTTAGAGTCCATGTTTTATGGATGCTCTACATGGCAGTCCAGATATCTATCATGGACTTCCACTACCCCGTGGCATGCCAGGTGAGTAGAGGTGAAAGGCAGCATAGAGTGATGCACAGAAAACAGTATCTGTGAAGTACAGCTGGAAATCTCCTTACATTTGGCATGACTTAATTATTGCATCACTGTCTTCTGCAGTTTTGTCTAATTCATAAATAAAATGGGTCAATTCCCTAGTCCTAAGGACAAATGATGCAGTATGGCTCGTGTCCATGTATCTAAACTCTTTTCCCCTGACTGAGGGTGGCCTGCTTTTTGCTGAGTTTTAGGAACTGTCACTGGCTTAGGCTGTCTCCTGGGGCATTGCATGGCCACCCAGGGAGAAGAAAACAAACACAGTAGATGATTGCAGGCCAGTGGTTGAGCCTGTGTCCTGACACTGTTTAGTTTAGCCATTGCCTTTATTCCCAAGCTTTTTTTTCCAGTACTGTTTCATGTCTCCTGGGTATTACGGAATCTGATACATTAATAAGGATTGGTATAGGATGCCTGAGTGCTATAATTGCAGTGATCAAGGCTGGCCATTTGGATCTTAAAATATGTGTCTTTGTTTCTTGCAGATGTGATCAAACATCATTATTTTAACATCGTAATTGGTATCCTCATTCATTGTAATTAGAATGAGACAGGACATTAAGACAAAAAACCCCATTTACTCCTTAGCTGCTTATCCTGAGGCTCCTATATATCCATAGACGGGAAGATGCTGTTTTCTCAGCTCTAGCACCGTTTCTGCCTTTTAAGGTCAATGATGAATTCTCATTAGTGCCATCATTCAGAGGGCTTCTCAGCTCAGGTACCTCATGTTCTGTTGCAAAGAGTGGGAGTGGTAGAAGGGTTGGGGTGAAATGCAGGATGGAAGGTAGACACAAGCTGACAATTTGGTTTCCTTGGGAGGAACTTCTCCTCTCTAGGAACTACTTTCCAATTGAATCTTCTTTCCAATCTTCTCACCAGCTCTTTCTGTTTGTTGTATGTGCCTTTCTAAAAGCCCAGACTCTTCCTTATAAAAGTAGCAGGATCCACAGGTTTTGCAATAGTCTAGGGGGGAGGGTGCCTCAGTACCACTTGTGGTTAAGTTCTATGTACACACTCATCCAAGTGTGCTTCCACAGCTCCTCAGGTCCACAGGGTGCTTTGGGGCTCCTGTTCACTCATCACGATAGGCACGGTGGTGGAGTCTCCCCAGGGACATCTTGGGGGTACCAGGGCAGGGGTTTGTGTCTCTCTGACAGGGTTACTGGGGTTACCCCACCCAGCACCGTGCCTCTGGGCTCCTTCGTGTGTGTGTGTGTGCATATGCATAAGAGAGAAGAGTATTTTGTGGGCAGATCCCCCTCCTGCGATGTCCCTGGGAGCAGCTGGAGCAGGGTGCTACTTGAATTCTCCCACCTCCTGCAGTTCCTCTGGGCTCCACTGCGCAGCCTCATCCCTGCGTGTCTCAGCTGCATGATCCTTCTTCCCACATGCACATTCTCTCCTTCCAGTTTTCACCTGGTTCTTCATGCCAGTCTACTCTCAGTAGCCTGTCTCTAGTATCTCTCAATCTGTCTTTTCTGTCAGTTTCCTTCTCCACCTTCACAGAAGGTAAGGAAACACCTACCCAGATGGATTTAGCTGACCTTTGGTGGATCTGTAATGTCTGTGCTTTAACTAGCTACTGAATACTTTCATCCCACTGAAGGTTGGGTCTAAGTCCCACAATGTGTGAGTGAGAAACATATATAGCAGCTTTGACTGTCGTAGCTTATGTTGTGTATTAAATACATATAAAGTAGGAATTCCAGCATTTGGGCGCAGTTGGGGTTGTAAGTTATTTTAGCTTGCTTACAAGAAGAGCATACCATATTGGATTATTAGGAGCTTTTGGTTTCACTGAGGCTTGCTGTGCAGAAAATACCCATGTGTGGAGAACATACCAGAGTAATCTGAATATTCATCCAAAGCACGGTGTGTAAGCACAGAAGTGGAATAACAGGCTTGAGTGTTTGAATTGCTCCAATGTGTTCGTCATTGGGTCAGAACTGCATATTTTCCTTTTATTTGCTATTGAACTCTACTACAGCTCAGAAAGTATTTTGACAGCATATCTTCATACCTTGAGTTGACAGGTTATGCCATGATAAAACCTATAGGTTTTTAGAGTTACAGTCTGTAATACAACTCAGTGGAGAATTATTCTTAGCCTGACAGTCTTTCCTGGATAGACTGAGAACCATCTAATGCACCTGCCTTACAATACTGCAGTATTCTGCTCCCCGTGTCAGACTAATACAACTTTTGAATGCACTTTTATTTCCAGTATTCTGCCCATTCTTTGGTTGCACAGAAAAATATATGGATATAGTTTAATAATACTGCAATTTAATTTTTTTAATTACCTTTTGTTGTCTTACTGACAGTTATCTGCAAATTGAAAACCCAACTTTAAAACATTCGCTGCAGGTCTGAAAATTCTTTTTTGTTTGTCTCTTATGGTATGGTAATTTGTTGATTGAAGAAGAGATTGTTAATCTATTGCATGACTAAATGTGATATAAATGGAGAAGGGATTGTCCTGTCTGTTCACCATTCTTGTACTTACGCCTGCAATAGATTTCTTTTGCTTCTTTTAGAGAAAGTCATCTGCCTTGTATTATCAATTGCTCCAGTAAGGAAGACGATAACTCTTTGACTTGGTAGCTAGGTCTATGGCAGTTTTAGAGTTTGAGATCAGGCAGAGCAATTAGAATATCTTCCCACATTTGAGAATATCTCTGATAGAAACAGGTAGCTCTTGGCTTGTTATGCTCATTTTTTTACTTTTAAAATTTGCCTTTGGACTGACAAGAAAAGGAGGCTTGAGACCTGTCCCTGATATAAATAAACAGTAATAAGTCTTTCTTTCAGGCAAGAGTGGAAGCGTTATGCCTCTCCATTTGCAGTTAGACCCAATATCCCTCCACAGCACTTGCAGAAGAGATACAGGGTAGTCAAGCATTACTCTATTTTTATGAGATGCACTGCAATAGAACTTCAAATGCCTATTTCACTGCCCAAATTCTGAACTCAGATGTGACTGTGCATCAATTCTTGAGCACAGGGCAATCTTTTGTGCTAAGCTTTTCAGGGACAGATGAACTGCGCTTGGAATTAAACTGGTTCCATTTGGTTCACGCCAGCCTCTCCTCTACAAAGAATGGTTCCTTTGGCACTTCATATCCTCTTAGTTAGAGAGTAGTTGAGCCAAAAAAAAATCCTGATCATCCTCAAGAGGAGTGAATAGTGACTGTCCTCAGGATTCCTTTAGCCTTTCCCTGGCAGCCATACAGCAACTGCACAAAGTATTTTGTGAATGAATTGACTGTGTCCAACAATGTCAGCCTCATACATAGGGTGGGGTATTTTTTTACACTTAAAATACTCCGCTGTGATTAATGTGACAATGGATTTTAGCCTCATTTGTCCAGCTAAGCTAGAGGTTATGGGGCTGTGTGTTATGGCGGAATACAGTCAGTCTGAACACACTGTGTGAAACAGTGAAAGCTTTGCATATGGACAGGTGAACAGCTGCTTTCCAGAACAGTTTAGAAAATATCAGAAAGCTCACCATCTTGTCCAATGCTATCACTCAGTGGAGTGATCATTTCTTCATTGTTGTTGCACTGAGTCCATATTGGTGATAGTTTATGACCATCAAGGGCCACACCAAAAGAGACATTAAAGTGCTTCCAATAATTACTTTTTAAGCAGAAAATTCCTGAACACCTAGGGAAAGTCTCACAAATGAAATAGTGATATCAAAAACTTGTAAGAGGATGCATTATTAACAAAGAAAAACTATTCAGTCCAACAAGCAGCATTCCGATATTTGCACAACAAGACAGCCAAGCTGCTGTAACCAGAAATAGGCTTCAAAGGATATTTTCCCCTGGAGTGTTATCAGTGAAGCTCAGATCTTCAGAGGTGTAGAATTCCCACATCCCAAGACCCCGTCACACAGCCTGCCTGATGCTGCTGCCCTCTGAGATGCTGAAGGGCATAATATTCAGCCTAGAATCCAGAGGCAGTCAGTGAAGGAGAAGTTCTGTCTTTCAGACATCTGTTAGTGCTTCCACTTTAAACTCCTGGCTAGCAAACTATCGGCTCTTATAAAGTGACTACATTGCAGGGTTGAAGCCCAATGAACTCCTCTGTCCAGTTTAAAGTAGGATTTGTGCACAAACAGCTACTTCCATAAATACGTGCCTCCTCACCAAACTCGGTACAATCTATGCTCACTCCATTACCGTGCAGGAGCAGAGGATGTTGATTTTTTTTTTTTTTCTTGTATACTATGAGTACTCATGATTCATGAAGCTAAAACCTATATTCATCATATTTATTTTTTTTACAAATCAGGATTACAGCATGCCATAAGTATAACTGAATAGAGTTGAATGCATCAGTATGTAAACAATAACTTTTCCTGAAAATCTTCTCTTTACATCCATACAGCTCAGAGGTGCCTGAAAATACATTTCAAGTACAGCTGACAGGAATTTCTCTTAAAAAAGGGATCCTGTACAAATCTCAGGATCTCCGTTGGCAGGGGTTCTATAGCCTCCTTAGAGTAAGGTATTCCGGTACTTGGTACATGTGTTCAGAGATTGTTATTTATGTACCCTTTGCTGCAAATTAATATTCTTACTTTGTATCCTGTCTCCAGTGATTAAAGAGACAACTGATTTTGGATGGGTAAAAATTTATTCTGTGGTGGTGTGGTTTAACCCCAGCCAGCAGCAAAGCACCAGCCAGCTGCTTGCTCATCTCCCCCTGGTGGGATGAGGGAGAGAATCAGGAGGGTAAAAGTAAGAAAGCTCATGAATTGAGATAAAGACAGTTAAATATGGAACGCAAAATCTGTGTCTGCAAGCAAGGCAAAACAAGGAATTAATTCACCACTTCCTGTGAGCAGACAGGTGTTCAGCCATCCCCAGGACAGGACCTTCATCATGGATGGAACCAACAACGTTGGTTGGGTGGACAAATGTCATCACTGAATGTGTGTGTCTTCCCCCTGCCCCCTTCGTCCTTCTCCCCCCAGCTTTTGTTGTTGAGCACAGAGCAGACAGGTGAGGAATATCCTTTTGGCCAGCTGGGGTCAGCTGTCCTGGCTGTGTCCCCTTCCAGCCTCATGCCCATCCCAGCCTCCTTGCTGCAGGTCAGTGAGACACCAAGAAGGCACTTACACTCAGAAATAATTAAAACAACGGCGTGTTATAAACTGGTTTGGTAACAAATCAAAAAGATATCACTGTGTGGGCTGCTAGACAAAGGATTGACTCCATCTCAGTCAGACCCTGTACGAGGTCTTCCAAAATCTACCTCCGTTTTCTAACCCTCTACTGAAACCATGTTTTCCAAAACTGGGAAACAGTGTTACTGGAGAGGTATGACCAACACAAACTGAAGCAGAAGGATTACCCCCTATCATTTTTACCCCTGTAACCCTCATAAAAAGGTTTGGTTACAATTCTTGGTATCTGCAGGGCTATTATTTGGAATTCTGTGGGGAATTGGCATGGAGTAAATTAAAACTGATATTTTAAAGGAAGGGATTCAACTCTTTCAGCATCAATAAATACTTGCCAACAGCAGAAAAGTTATTTATATTTGCTTTGCTGGATTTTTTTTTTTTTTGCAACAATATTGTATTGTTAGTTCATATGCAGTTTATGAATTTGGTCCTTTTCTGCAGTAGTGCTCTGTGGCAAACTGTACCTCTGCATTTAATTTGCGCTCATGAACTTTTAACTTGTTTTGAATTTCCTTGGGTTGAATTTGGACCAATTATCAGAATTAGTTTGAATTCTGACCATGCTTCGCAGGACCTTATACTTCTTTTGAACTTGGTGTCACTTGCTATTTATAAATGCATTTATTATTCCATCATTCAATTTGTTACTGAAAAATTTGATCAGAACTGAATGTACAGTTGGGTATCTTCGGAGGATATTCTCCAAAAAAAATCCACTTTGATAGTGGATTAGACTTCATTTTTTCAAATAGCTGTGCAATCACCTCATAGGTGTGTTATGTGGAAACAATGTCTAAAGACTTATTAAAGTGAAATTATTTCACTGCTGATATTTTCTTTGTTCACTAAATCAGTTACTCTGATTTCTGTTTACTAGATCAGTTACTCTGTCAGAAGAAAGGAGACTAGTTCTATGTAATATGTTCTTGACAAACAAATTCTGGATGTTTCTTGTCTTTTCCTCTAGGGCTCATAAACAAATTAAATTCAAGGTAGTGGTGTGAGCAAATGCAAAATTGCAAATTGACTTGAGATTAAAATGAAAATAAATCCAAGCAGCTTTTTTTTTTTTTTCTTTTTTTTTTTATTTCCCAGAATGAATTAAATACAGGAAGATAAACATGAAAGACGAAAATTTTATATGATTTTCAAAGTTCTTTCATTTCAACATTCAGGATGGAAACCTTAACACTGCAAAATGAAATTTCAGTCTATGGTAATGAAATGAAACTTAGTAATTTGATTAAATTAAATAATATACTCTTAAGAGATTAAAAATTCCAGAGGTGCATGTATCTAACAGTTTTCCTGCAAAATTTAGCCTCCAATGCCATAGCTCATGGGGAGAATGTGGTCATTTCAAAGACTGGAATAAGATCACTTTACTTTAGAAATCACCTTCAGAAATTCTTGAAGTTTATCTATAAACTTGAAACCCCACTAAATCCTGCAGTTCTCATTTGGTTTCTGTTAACTTTGGTCTATGACATCAGAATACAAAAACTCTCAGCATAATATTATTATAGAAAAAGTTAAATGTTTTTATTAGTGTCTGCATTGCTATTTCCTCTGCTGCTAAAAAACATGTTTGTTTTTCTCCCTAGATTATTATCTTTTAAATTATTTTTGCTGCATTAGCTATTTAAATTATTTCAAATGACAAATCAGTGTCAAAGCCAATTAAAACAGTACTATCCCGTTGAAAATTATAATTTGTGCATTATATCAATTTTCATTGAAAGTTGAAAGTTAGTGCTCTCTAAATTGAATAGCACGTACTTTGACTCATTCAGAATAAAAGTAAATAAAGGTGATCACATCAGATTTCAATCAAATTATGCTGTACTACTACTAGCTTGGGTTGATATTCTTAGGTAAACCTGAGATACTGCAGGTACAAGTACTTTTTGAGATGGGCCTGGATGACGGCTACAAAGACTGCAGGAGAGGAGAGGCTGAGAGCTGGTGAAAGAGGGGTGAATAAAAGCATCATGCTGCCAGCATGTATCCACATAAAGCTCACTTTGCCTGCATAATTAGGTGTAATTCTGCAGATGAGCACTTCTTGTGTATGCAAGGCCTTAATTAACAGGCTGAACTAAACAATCTTGATTTGAAAAGACATTCAGAGAGCAGATGAACGTGCAATTGCATATTCTCATCTTGTTACCACTCTTCTACTTGTCCAAGTGCAAAATAATACAAACAGTAGAGAGTATCTCCATGAGATGTGATTTCATACTGTCTAACTGAGCTATGGCTCCTGTGTGCTGAGCTCCATTGGTTTGCTGAATAAAGCAAACAGGATTTCCATAACTAGAGGCAAAGTTCATTCTATGGGAAAAGCTTCATGCAAATTGCTAGTAATTAAATTGTTCAGATATGAAGCATTCTTTTTATCCTTCCCCCTGAAACATCCTGTAAAAGCCTGATTCTGGTTTGAAGTCTGCAGGAGACCAGCAAAACACTGTGTACATTGAACATGGAATATTATGGACATTACTAATGCTTCTTCATTAAAGTCTCTGAAAACATTTTGAAACATGAGTCCTTCCATGCAGATGGCTTTTATTATCACTGTCACTTTCGTTCTTTCTCTTTTATCGTAGAATGTTTTAGCTCACATGTATCTTGCTTTACTTTACAAATAAGTTCTGTGAAAGGGATCATCTATGTTAAAACACAGAACCTGGGGTCCTTTGTGTGCCCCATGTGATGTTGTTGGAATACTAATAACAGTAGCATTTTTTTTTCCTGAGATATAGTTCTGTAATTATTAAATATGCAGAAGGAAGACAGACTGTTTGTTTCATGATCATACATGTTCATTTTCCACAAAAAGTTAAGCTGTGAAAGGAATGACATGGGCAAATTTGGCAATATCTGTTCCTAGAGGAGCCTGTTCTAGAGCTAAATAGCTGTTGTAACACATGCCTCTTTTGTTTTTGTTTTCCAAGAATGTTTTTTCAGGTATAGTTTATGAGGAATATTTTGACACACTTAAATAGAAGCCACACTGCTCTGTCAGCCTGAATCTGAGAGACAGCACTAGGTGCACGCTGTTTTTCTAATAGGAAATCTCCTGACTTCTATAAATAGACATGTTTCAGTTCTGATTGTTCTGTACTGAAATAACTGGCTAGAGGTTTAATTACTCTGAATAGAAAACACAAGTAATGGCAGGCATTCAAGCTCTCCTGAACTGTTCTACTTCCTGGGCACTGGCTCAGAAGCACACCAGATCTGAGGGTACATTTCCTTTTCTTCTCTTAGGTACCTTCATATTGATCACTCTGATGTATCCTAAAGGCAAATACGCAGTGCAGCATATCCTCTGGAGTCAGGGATCGTATTCTTCCCAGGGCAGGATGTGTCACAATAAACAAGGGAAGGAAACGAACTGCTTCTGAGAAATGGAGTTCCCTCCAGCTCCCTTTCAATTTGCACACAACTAGGCATTGTGATTTATATGTAATTATAATGATTTATTCAAAGGTGTTTACTAGTCAGAGGCATAACATCTTGCTTATCTGATAATTACATAGCTGGTGAGGTCATTGAGTAGGTTGTTAGCCCTGCCAAACTTTTGCACTAAAATGAGGTATTTGCTTGCACATTTCTTTAATGCTTTGTTTGTTTGGTATCTGTGGCATTTTTATCTACCTACAGGGGTTTTTTTGGTTGTTTCTTTCACGAAGAAGCATGTAGTGAATCTGTCTTGCCTAAATTTCGTATACCCTAATTACTTTTATACCATAATACTGGTTCTCATAATGTGAAATTGAAGAACTTGTTACAGTAATAAATGCAGTGTAACTGAAAATTGATCTCTTCAGCTTTGTCACACTGCTAATAAACATAAAAAAGTGATAGTTACTTTCATAGTCCTGGATCCATTCTACACAATCAGTTCATTACTGTACTTAACGTAAATTGAGTGTTAAATCTCCTTAAGTGGAATCTTTACCCTGCTTGACATTTGTAATCATGATTGGGATAGGAAAAAAATACATTCTGGAGAAAGAAAGAAAGGAAATAAATAAAATAAATACCTCTGTGGGCCATTGGCGGGACCAAATTAGGGGGGTAATCTAATAAAATTAAGAAGGTATCACAGATGGATAGCACAAAATGGAATAAAATACATGTAATCTTCCCAACCTTGGGAAAAAGAACCAACCAGTCCCTGAAACAGCTATTCTGCAGGGAGTTTTGAGACTTGATTCTATACCCTTGGATGCTGTACAGTTCTCTGACTGCCCTTTCTGTTTGGAAGTTCATTATTACTGGTTGTCTTCCTTTCAATGAGACAATTTACCCTTTATTGAACATATTAATGGTGTCCTCAACAGATGTAATAATTCTGTTTTGGACTGCCACTATCTCTAACTGGTCCAGATAACAAAGGCTGTATACAGAAGAAAGCAAATGACCACGTGAGGAAGCTGACCAAGGTTATTTGAAGCAACAGTGGCCTTTCTACACCACATCACATGCTGAGATATGGGCAACTTCAAGACCTATTTGTATCATGAGGTCAGCTTTGCCCCAGGAAGGAAGCATCACATTAGCTCGGAAGCTAGCAATCTAATTCCCACTTGTACACCAGTTCTAGGTCTGGCACTCTGGTGTCTAATATTTAGGAATCCACTACACCAAAGGTCCTGCTGTTCGCAATAGTGTGACCAGTAATACTTCCTGTAAAATTTACTTCCCATTAAAGAAACACCTCAGAGGATCACACTGCATGTACTGGATACGTGTTACAAGCATGCATGTTGAGGAGTTCAGAAAGAAAAGAACAACTGAAGGCAGCATCATGTTAGCGAACTTTTTAATTTCTGAATGTTAAACAGGTCAAACAGCAGGGTTTGGACATCATTAGGCAGGTATACCAGGAAATGCCAGCTGTGAAACACCTAAATATAGTTCCAAAGCTTGAACTGTGATAGCAAATATGTCTTTTATCCTTCTGCCACCTGTAGCTGCTCATGTAATTAGCTCTCCAACTGTTTGCTGTTCTTCAGGATTTTGCTCTAAGTATTTTTTATGCAAATAAGAATTGCATGATATTTTCTTTCTCAAAGTGCTTCTTTTCTTTCCGGATAGGTGGTATGAACCCTTGGGATCTTTTGATCTGCTTGTCTCCCAGAAAAAATGGTGGTACTGGCTGCTTTCAAACAGAAGATTTGCATAATCTAGAGATTTTCCAGAAGGTATGAGATTATTGTGTTACCTTCTGTGGGAATGGAAGGACAGGCTAGTCCAGATTTTCAGCCCTCGCTCGTAAAAAGAAAAGTATCTAAGGTTTATTCTACAGTGCAGCAGCATGGTTTAGCAGCAATGAAGCATTTTCGTGTTTTCTGTTTACTGAGAAATACTTGTCAGGTACCAACATATAATTCTTCTTTATATCACACCCAGTTATCAAAAGCAATTTCTAATTTGAACATAGTATGTTAGTTTGGATGTAAGTATTTCAGTGTAAATACTGAAAATAGTTACAAATCAGTGTGAAGTTTCCCTTTTCTCTTCTTCTTGAACTTTTGCATTCTTGGCCACCCTCAACCAGCATGTCTGGCTGCAAAAGTGTCTATAAGGGAAATTTAAGCAGTTTATCCCATTGGAAAAGAGACTTTTGAAATGGTGAGAAACAATTAGAAAATGCGTGCAGTATTTCAGAATAATAATATAGGCAGAAGATAGAGATGGATGAATTTAGGGTTCACATCTTATATCACTACTGAGCTTCACCTAATGTAATTCCTCCTTTGTAAACATAATTTAGGCACTTCTCCAAACAGTGACGGTGCTCCTACAATCGATAATGTGTAATCTGGACCAGGGCCTTCAAGGGAGTTCCTTGCTCTGGCACTGCAACCTGTTTACTCATGGTCCAAAGCATCAGTAGTGCCAATTATCTTGGTATTTTCAGGATTGCTTTTTGTTTTTTTTTCACTTGAGCATGCTGTGGGCACAGTTTAGGTTACTTAGATATGTAGTGTCTAAGTAAACACCTGCCCTGTTGATAAAAATATGTAAGTGATATAAACTGAAGTCTTTGATACAACGTGTGCAAGCTACGGGTACAATTTGGCTTGTATTTCAAGTAAAATAGCACAGATAATAATGGCAAGACTCTAAATGATATACTCCAGCTTAAGGGTGTGAGAGAAATGGAACTGCTTTTAAAAGGTGCCTCTGGTGATACAAAAAACCACTGGTGTCCACAGAAGTCAGCACTTCAAGCATGGGCTCTGGGGTTCCCTGGGACAGGATGCCATATCTAAGTCTATTCAAAGTGGAATCTTTATGGCAGTTATAGTTTGCTAGACATATACATGCTTTGAATGTGTTCAGATAATAAAACATCCCAGGCTTCTGCAAACTGCTTTTTGCTCATTCTGCCTGTATTACCATATCTGAGCCTCTAATGCTGTGCAAAACAATAATCCTTACAGCATGCTGCAATGTCCAGATGTATCACACATGAGTAACTGAGACACAAGGTGATCAAAGGAATTGTCCAAGTTCTCTCAGGAAGTCTGCAGCAGAGCAGGGGCTTAAACCAGATGGCCCATTCCTCTGGAAAACTTTAAATATTGAACTAACATTACTTGCTGCTGGCATGTCCATACCACAGTGCAACACAGTGTTTTGCTGCAGGGCCTGCCTGTGATTTAGCTCCATTAGCTTACTACTGATGCCAAGCACAGCAATTCAAGAAGCACAGGGTATTTCCATGCAGGGAGAGACAGTGGTTGGTAACTGGACAGAACAGAGAACCTGCAGAGACTGAAAAGGGAATGGGTCAACACTCAGCAGTGAGGAGGGAGATACAGGCCTAAAATTTTGGTTTGTTATGGATGTGGAGGAAGAGTCCACACCTTAACTTCATTATTCCCACATTGCAGGGAGAGCAGAGTTGTCATTTCCTCTCGACACTGGTGGGAGTTTTGCACAGGAGGTGTCCCTGATAAATTAAACACAAACCCATTCAAGGCATTTTCCTTTGAAGAAAAAAGAACATTTTTTTGAATGAAATCATTAAAGCTTCTCTTTTCACATACAGGTAAACCTGCTTCCAGAAATCCAGCATTTTCTTTGCAGAAAAGAGGGATTATGCCAGATAACAAAAGCCTTTTCAGGTAACCTGATCTCTTCAAATCTGCATATATGATGATGTTCTTTTAATAGTTTTCACAGGAAGTTTCTGAAATGAGACTGTCAAGCTTACAATTCCATTTTACTTTTAGTCATGAATGCATAGAGGGGAAAAATGAAAGACTGATAATCCATTTTAGACACACTTAAATATATATTACAATTATACAGTATCTTTCCAGGTAAAAATATTGCATTGTTTAGCTGTTGCATATTGCAGAAATAATTTGGCTATAAGTGTCTTATTTTTGGACTTTTTTGTGTTAATATAGTGTACTGGTGTTTACACTTCTGTGCCCTGGGTTTGGTGTTATATGTTTGTTCAGCTTTACAAAAATGTTGTGGCATGGAGAAGGAGTAGGAGTCAGAGTTTGGTTCTCATCCTGACATAATTTACTGATAGAAAGCCTTTGTGTATTAAGATCATCAACCAGAAAAGTTTAAAGGTTATGGGCGAGTTTCCAAAGAATTCTAATTTACCATGGGTAAAACTCAGCTTTGAATAGAAACTGGAAAAAAACTGTTGTGCACTGTATTACGTCTATTTAAACTTCCCTCTCTTTTCACCTTTTTTATATATATGCTAAATCTAACACAAAAGGAAAGGATTCATGACATCTCATTTAACCATTTAGGAGTTAGGTATCTTCTGAAAGCAGTATTCCAGTCTTCCATTTAAGTCAGTGTAGAGAGAGGCATACCTAAAAATGCTACTTCTTTTTATCCTAAAATATGTATTTAAAATAGGTGTGTTGAATTAGTCTCTGCAGGTACTTGCTACCCAATTACGTCTCACCACTGCCTAGAGAAATTGGTAGGTCCCACTCATGTTGTAACAGATTGCCTTTAAAAAACATTGCTTTGCCCTGCTACTTGAAGAAAGGCCAATTGCAGTGGTTTTATTATTTTACTGCCACAAAACCACAAACACAAGAGGCACTTACTACACACAGAGCTTTTTCTTTAAAACATGCACGTTTTCACTGCTGTCCATACACGTGGTACAAGCCACTTTGTATACTTCTATTAAGCTGCTCGGTGTTTCCTCCTGTACTGGATTTGCAGGGCAAGCTTTTGGTAGTGGGGTGCCACAGAAGTGGCTTTTGTGAGAAGCTGCCAGAAGCTTCCCATAAGTCCAGCAGAGCCAATGCCAGCCAGCTCCAAGATGGATTTGCTGCTGGCCAAGGCCAAGCCCATCAACAGTGGTGGTAGCACCTCTGGGATAACATATTTAAGAAAGGAAATAAAACAATTGCATAGCAGCAGCTGGAGAGATCAGTGAAGAAGGAGGGGGAGGAGGTGCTCCAGGCACCAGAGCAGAGATTCCCCTGCAGCCCGTGGTGCAGCCCGTGGTGTGACAGCTGTGCCCCTGTGGCTCAGGGAAGTACACGGTGGAGCAGAGATCCACTTGCAACCCATGGAACACCCAGTGCCAGGAGAGGTGGATGCCTGAAGGAAGCTGTGACCCTGGAAGAAGGCTCCTGGCAGGACCTGGGGAGAGAGGAGCCCATGCTGGAGCAGTCTCTTCCTGAAGGACTGCACCCCTTGGGAGGGACTCACGCTGGAGCAGTTCCTGAAGAACTGCAGCCTGTGGGAAGGACTGTCCTTGGAGAAATTCACAGAGGGCTGTCTCCATGCCGGAGTGTGAGGAGTCCTCCCCCTGAGGAGAAAGGAGCTGCAGAGGCAATGTGTGATGAACTGACCACAGCTCCCATTCCCCTCCCTCTGCATCACTGCAGGGAGGAGGCAGTGAATCAGGAGTCAAATTGAGCATGGGCAGAAGGGAAGGATGGAAGGAAAGTGTTTAAGATTTGGTTTTATTTCTTAATAGCCTACTCTGATTTGATTGGTAATAAATTCAATTAATATCTACACAATTTTTGCCCATGATGGTAATTAATGAGTGATCTCTCCCTGTCTTTATCCTGACTCACAAGCATTTCATAACAGTTTCTCTCATCTGTCCAGCTGAGTGATAGAGAGGCTTTGGCATATAACCAGGGTCAGCTCACCACATCTTGTCTTCAGGGGAGGGCTATTTGTAAGCATCTTATTCCTTACTTGTATTTTTAGTGCTTTCTTGGCAAAGAGAAAAGGCCTTGTGACTGATGTTGAAATCCCATTGAAATAGAGGTAATACATGTGCTTTGCAGCAGGGCTCTGAATCTTACCCATACAGCAAAGGAGGATTATTCTGGCACTCTGCTGAAGAACCTTGATACAGAAAAAGGCCCACCCCTCACTTTTCTGTTACCAATTTTGAACCTAAATTAGCTGAAGTATTTTTAAGTAAAAATAAAGAAGTTCCATCTCTTAAATCTAGTATCCCCACATAAGCATGTGGCCTAGGGCTGAGATAGCTATTTCAACACAAGGTTCTCAGGACACTTAAGATGCCATGGAGAGTCCAGCATGCCCAGTGTAATGGGTAGATTTGGCACAGGACCCATGTCCTTTGGGTCCAGCAGTTAGAGGTTCACAGGGATATCCTGTGGTAGCCTAGATGGCAATAGATGTCTATTTGAGGATACTGAATTTAACACTTGGTATTTAGAGTGAGCAAGTCCAAAAGAGCATTTATTTTGCGCATAATTCAGGGTTAGCTGAATTGCTCCACTCTGACTGTATAGACTGCATTGATGTACACTGACAGGAGTGGGAACTGAGACTGTGGTACACAGTGGGCTCATCTCTGTATAGACCAGACCTCAAAGTGTTTCAACCCATAAATTAATCCCATTCAGTATCACTGGATATGTGACATGTAATTTAGAATAAGTGGAACTCGTCCATAAAAGGTGAAATTAGAATCAGAAGGGTGAATAATTTGATTTCGGGTTCAGTGGACAAAAAGGCGTAAGTTAGAGCAAACTAGTCTAGAGGTGAGACTTCAGATATTCCCCCTTCCAATCATCTGATAAAGCCAGCTCTTTCCACTTTCTTTTTCTTGCATTCTCCAATAGATCTCTCTTTCCAACAACAGCAGAGTTGCCAATTAGCAGGATTTGTTTGATCCTCAATTTTAAAATTATTCACAGAAAGAACAGTTCTCATCAGTGTTTCCTCCACAGAACAGTTTGTTTCCTTTCAAATCAGTCCATGTACTTTTACTCTTGTGTGTTTGAGTCAACAGGGTTTCTCTGCAATTCCTGTTAAAGAGGATCGGTTGGTTTGTTATTACTGTCATTGAGTCAGCCTCCAAGGAGCCAAGCAATTTCCTGTAAAAGTGAAAACACAAAGAATTATGTTTTCTAATTAAAGACATAGTAAGTTGTAGAAAGAAACACCAGGCAGCAAGGCTGAGAAAATAGGATCACTGGATTTAGTGTGGCTACGACAGTGTTGAGGTTGATAAGCAGCGGTAAAGTGGCTTGGGGTTTTTTTAATGTTACTTTATTTGTTGTTGTGCAACTCTTAAACTGCTAGGCTTTGTATTTAAGACAGCATGCCTAATCTCATATACTTGTTGTATAGGAAAGAAAATTATTTATACAAAATATCAGGCCAGTTCCTCCTGGAACTACTCCCAGCCAAGAAATGGACAGGACTAAGGTCCACAATGTGAGCAGAGTTGCCCAGCTTCAGTATAGGGCACAGGAAAGGCAAGCTGATGCATGCACAACAGATACTATATTTGACAGGTTTTGCCTGGGAAAGTAGTGGAACTGCTTATAGCATTGTCTCCCTAATTTTCCTCTTCCCTAAGGAATCCAAACTAGTCTGTCTTTCCATGTAAGCATTTGTCTCACTTCATCACTTCCCGAGCCCAGCCTGTGCCATGCACAGCTGTTTTCTCTACCCATGCAGGTCACTGATCGTTTTTTTAAGTAATACTTTTGCTGTATGTCTTCCTTCTGTGTTTCTGTTTATTAGTGCCACTAGTGCAGAGACTTTATGAGTGTCTGCCAGCCTTGTGTGCTCCCATGATCTCCTGCTGGGCTGGCCAGCAGAGTTAATCACACAGAAGGTCTTGGGATAGGCATGAGCCTAATGAAATTGCTTGGGAGGGAGAGCCAAGATAGTCCAGCTGTGTGACTGTGCTCCCACTCTTGTGATATCTTTGTTGTCTGGTGCTAACCCCGTGCTAGCTTTCTTCTCCTGCTGCCCATCCCCAGTGTCCTTGGGTTACTCTGGAGTCAACATGAAAGGTTATGACCTGAGGGTAGGAGGCAAGACTCAGTGGAGCCACCTGTGGAACAGAGAAATTATAGATCAAATTTATTTTCTGTTGTAACAATTCACTATCTCTGAGACAGGGACTTGATTTTTTTATAGGGGGATGCATTTCTTTTGCCAGCTGGCCCTTATAAATATTTGCACACCGGTTTTGATTATGTTTGTGCCTCTTGCCTTTCTGCTCCTGAAGTTACTAAGAGCCTCAACAGTGGCCAATAAAACTAGCATCTGATATTTTCCCAGTTAATTTGATTATAAATTATGTGGGGCAGGAATTTCATTGGTTTTACAACAGTGTCAAATCTCAGGATAAGAACAGCAACATAACAGCAAATATTAGTAGTTTGAAAAGAAGTAAAGCAGCTAAATTAATTTAATTACTTGACCTATACTCTTCTATATTGTACCCTGTCACTAGTACAGGATTGTGACTCTAATCATGCAACAGTCAGCCAGCATTCTCAATGAGTTGCTTTTTCCAAAGTTTTATAGCTTATCTGTGTAATTAAGTTCTAGTATGAAGGGTGCACACAAAAGAAGCAGCCCTTCTGAAAAATATTGGAAAAACCCCACACCTGTAACTTTTAACTCTTAGGATGCTTTAGGAATGAAGACACATACACTACACTTAATACTGTAAATACTGTTTTTCATGCACCTACCAAAACTGAGAGTCAAAAAACATGGTAACTGATTAATCTAAACTGAAGCTGTATTTGCTGGTGTTTCTAAAGGGAAAAATAAACAACATCATACAAATGATGCACTGTCATAATTTTATCTTTTTAACTCTGAAACTTCACAATGAATTTCAGTGCATTTCAACCCACAGTATAAATTAATTTACCTCTAGATCTGTTTTACTATAAAATTGCTTGCTTTTTAATACTAAACCTATTTAGGATAGTTTAAACTTCCAGAAATGACAAGTAGTTTGACATTTCTCCATTCTAAATATCCAAGGTGTGTTGCTTTGAGATTAAGTGTATTACAGAGGGTGGGATCACTGCATTTTTTTAATGTGAAAACCTTCTAAGGACAGCTGAATCAGTAGTCAGCAGTGGGTGGGATATTGGATATGCAGCAATGTTGGCATCACAAATAAAGCTTGTAATGCATATCAAGACCATCACATCTCAAGCAAGAAACCATATTCCAGTGAAATCAATGGAAATTTTTCCAGGACTTCACTGGGGGCCAGGATTGCCCCTAGTTTTTCTAGTTTCTTTCAAATATTCATCATCTACTTTGAGTTTCACAGCCACACTTTTCTAAATGCATAGGTTATAAAACTGAGTGCTAAAGGTTCTCTCTTTTTCTTTAGCAACCTCAGGGCATAATGGGTAAGCCATAGTACATTACTGATCTTTGTTTCAGAGTCTTTTCATCCAAAAGTCAAATGGGTAACGGGGTGATTAAATGGGATAGATCTGCTTTCTGTGACAAGTCTCAAGGCATGTAGTGGCAGTAGTTCAAGTGAAATCATCCATCCTCCAAAATCAACACTGAAAAATGGAAAAAAATTGCATTTTCAATGCTCATTGCTTTCACAGTTATGCAGCTTAGAGCAGGTTGCTATAGCTGACTGAGCCAAAGGTTACTAGACTTTATTTTGATCAAAATTCCTTGTCCTGGAGGACTCAGAAGTCTGCCTAAGAATCTGTGAGAGCTTTGTAGGCATCTCCTGATGTGAAGCAATCTTTGCAGCTGTTAAACACACCTTTCCAACCTACAGAGGCTGGAAAATTGCCCAGCTGTAAATTCTAGAAGAGGACCAGGTTGTAGCAATGCAGCTTGCCTGGTCTGTATCACAAATAAGGTCTTTGTGCTCCAGCAGCCCACACCAGTAAGGAAAATGGATGATCCCAGAACAGGATGCAATATGGAGTTCTTCTAACTCACTTAGGTGCCCTGTCAGAACACAAACCTGCAAGGCTGACAGAGAGGACCTGTTATCAGTAGTTCCTGAATATTGTACTGTAGAAAATGCTGATAAATGACATGAGGTGCCTATCATTCTCTTTTTTTCTTTTTTTTTTTTTAATGTGAGAGAATTCAGGCTCCTGCTAGAAACAGACTACCACTATGAAAATCTAGGAAGATATTCATAAGGCTTTTATCAGAAGGAAAGGCTGCTGTACAGTTTCAGCATCAATGTACTTTAATGTTCTAAAGTAATGTTTTTTCCTGCTAAAAAGAAAAGCAGTCGGATGAAGACGTTGCAAGTACAAATGTGCTGAGCTTACAGTTTTGTTTTACGAAAGAAATTAACAATGTGCTGGGCTCAGAACAAAGCACAGCACTTCAGTTACATTTCATTCCATCTCTAGCTTTGTGCTTCATTAAACAACCAGGAGTTCCCAAGGCGACTCTATTGCTCTTGAAATGTTTGTAACAGATCTGACAGTTGATGGGCACTTTAGAAACAAAATGACCTTTTTCCCACAGACAATAGTCTTAATTATTCCTTGTTTCATGTTTGAAGTGTGTAAAATATAGTCTATTTGATCTTGTACAAAGAAAAAATTAACTAACAAACCCCTATCATAACCTTCCTTGTAACATCAAAGGATACTATAGAAGGAAAGATAAAGAAGAGGACACATTCTCATTTATCTTCTGTTTCCTTTTCTTTTAACCAAATGTTACTTAGTTCAACCAGTAGGATATTCTCCTGCTGAATTCCTTGCCTTTGCAGATTGCCAGATGTTCGTGTTAACCTAAGTGTTCCATTTACCACCAGTCCAGGTGGCTGCAGCCTGGCTTTGCTCCAGGAATTCTTAATTTGTCCAACTGTATTTCTAGCTATTGGTAAACCTTTTTGCTCAGCCACACGTTGTAACTCTTAAATCAGCTAATCTTTATTGTGTATGTGTTGAGTCTCATGTTACACTTCAGAGCTCTGAGCCGAAGACAAGTCAATGACTTGTGAGCTGGAGATGGGGGCAGAAGGAGCAAGAAGTCATAGCTGTGTAAAACACTTGAAAGGCCTCATTAGATGTCAGTGGGGCTGCTGCATTAGGTATCAGTTGTCACTGTCAACTGATCTGTTTGACTGTTGTACTTTGAGAGATTGCAGCTGACAGAACAGTATCTGCCACCAGTTCGTGTGACAAAGAGGTGCTTAATTTTTTTGATTTAGAGGTGTTGACTTGTTTTGGTGGATTTTATACCTCCTCTTCGCATGTGCCACGTAGCTGTTCTTATGTCTCAGGTCTGTGTTTTACCTGCTGCCGTGGTTAATGTGGGAATTCGGGTGAGAACATGTAGTGGCTTCCCTTACTCATCAGCATGGCCTCACAGTGAACACCTTAGGCAGAGGTAAAGTGTGTTGTTTGTCGGTGTTTTCAATGGTACTATTCCAGAGATGTCAGCATCAGAAACCTTCTTCAAGCCAGAATTTCAAAGAAATGAAGCTTTGTGGTTTTTTCAAAGTGAAAGCAGGTATCCAGCCATAGGTCCTTTGCTTTACACTGGAGCATCAAAAATGGCAGCAGCAAAAAGTACTTGTGGCAAAGCCTGCAGCTGCTCCTCAGGAAAAACAGCACTTTGTGTGACATTTCCATTACTGCATAGTCACTGTAAAAAGAAAAATGACCTTTTTTTGTTTAATTTTTTCCTTTGATCTTTAGAGTCTGCTACAAAAATTACGATTTACAAATTACAAATATTAAGATTTGTATTTTTGAAAGAGGGGATGTAGTCTGGACATGCTATTAGGATGCTGGGACTCTTTCTAACTTGGTTCCCAAGCTGCCTGACACATCAACCACTGAGCCTGCTTCACCTCTTCCACTATAAAATGTTGATGTTGTTTACGTACTTCAAGAGGACTGGTTAATTAACAACAGCTTGTAGAGTGATTTCAAGATGGAAAAACATGGCAATTACTGCAAACAGTAAAGGCACTGCAGGCTAATTTTCATTGATGATAAAGTTGATTAACAAATACACAACTCTAATAAACACTGTTACTGCTTGTGAGTGCAGAAGCAGGTGAAGAGTTGCCATGAGAACTGAAGCAGCTGAGTGTGCTCAGTTCGGCACTACTGATGTCTCTTTATTATTATGATAATTGTGTTCATTGATTACTAGGAGTAGATTTACCAAAGTGAGAGACTGTCACTCCCTCTTAACTCTGCCTGATGCTCTGTGTCATCTCAAAGGAGTAAGCACCTAGTGACAGTCTCACTTCCTACAGCCCCCTTGTGATGGGCTCTCTCCCAGGGACAGGCCAACACAAATCCAATAAAGACGTGTAAGGCACCATACAAACAGGATGCTCTATAGAATGAGGCATCATTTATGAGCATTGCCCTTTTTTAGTTTTCAATGCTAATCATCAGCACCCTGAAATTTGTTTAACCATCTCTTCCTTAAGACATGGCAGTTGGTTTTTTGGGGGGGCTATTTTTGTTTGTTTGGGTTTTTTTTTGGTTTTTTTGTTTGTTTTTTTTTTGTTTGTTTGTTTGTTGTTGTTGTTGTTGTTGTTGTGTGGTTTGTTTTTGTTTTTGTTTTTTGTTTTGTGGGTTTTTGTTTTTGTTTTGTTTTGTTTTGTTTTAAGTTGAGGCATTTTGCAATGACTTAGGGCAATACTAAGGATCTTCTACCTAGCAGTTTGAGAATTCCAGGACATTTCTGTTTTTCATCTGTCCCTACCTATTTGTTTTACTTTGTTATATCCAGCTCCAGTAAATGGTCCACTGGGTAGTAATACATGAATTAATGTCAAAGTAATCTTTTCCCTTTCCCTGAAACAGATAAAACTCTCATTTAAGAGAGATAAATACAGGTACACAAACCTCATCTCATTATTTTCAAACTCTGTCATGTGAGTTAATATGATACTGGTTACTTGTTGCTTTAGCAACACAATTAGAAACATATTTTGAAACGGAAAAGACACATTGCTTTCTCTTAAGTAATGATCTGTGCAGCCCTTCTCTGCCATGTCCTTATTTTCAGTAAAACGTTTACTTTCTCTTAAATAGCTAAAGGGATGCATAGGAGTAGTTACATGGGACCACTGCTAATTGCCATGGTGAAATGCCATTGTCTATCTACAGGGTAGAAATTGCCATAGTAAAATGCCCTTTTGTCTTTACGTCAAGTCAGATATGGAAAAAATACAACTTGATTTTGCAGATCTGGCTCCTGTGCATATTCAGAAGCAAGTCTGCTAAATAAATGACTTAGTGGGACTTTACTGGCTTACTCCTGTTGTCACTACACAGTCAGGTAGGCAGAGCAGTCTGCTTTTGTTGCTGTACCATCAAAACCCAGGTAGTCACTTACAAAGTTCAAACCACTTATAATGCATAACACAACAGAAAGATGTCAGTGTGAGTATAACTTGAGCATGACGTGCTCTATTAAATAACTGCCTGGTTTTGGTTATTAGAGCCTTTAATCCTGCTAAATGGTGCATGTAAGGCAGAGGACCAGATTAATTCTAGATCTCGGTTGAGACTGGAAGGCTGAACCAAGCTGATCTAATGAACAGCCAATAAATACAGACAATCACAACATCATTTTAATAGGATCTCTGGGAAAATGAGTACTTTTTTCCTTAAATATCTGTTTACAGCTCATCAACAGGAACACAACTTCAGCTTTATTTTTCATTTCATGTACGAAAGTTGAGAGTGCATGCTTTAAAAAGTAAGCTCTACAAAAAAATTCATAACATAGCACAATGCATGCAGTATGTCATTAAAAATAAAAGTAATAAGGTTTGGGAATAATGCGAACAGCTTGATTTTTCCTGACCATTACTTGAGAAATAGAAATGTGAGGTATATTAGAGTTAATGAAAACTACCTTACATGAAATAATGACACAACATAAGGGCTTTGTGCCTTTTTCACCGAGCACAGTAAAAGCAGAAAATACATGCTACCCCTTGACTGATCTCACATCACAATATTTTGATTACTATTAATAGTCACATGCCTCAATAATCTTGAGAACTGTGGTACAACAGTCCTGCTCCCACTGTGTTTGGTGGCAGAACTAAGCCTCCCATAGGTTTCAGTACCTGCAAATTGTAGCTCCAAACGCTGAAAAAAGAAACAAGGAAATGTGCTTATTTATCGAGTTGTCTATGTTATTATAGTGGCAAAGTCTCTTGGTCCTTAGTCAAATAAATTTCTTATCCCCATTAATTGCAATTAGTGCTCCATGAGAAACTAAGTTTTAGTATTCTATATTTAGAAATCAAGGATTTCAATTTTTAAGAAGGAAGAAGGGGATGCTTTTTGTATGCAATATTCCTGCACTCACCTCTAAAGTGGGAGTTGCAGCTAAGCCTTTCAGCCTGCAGCTTGTAGCTGGAAGGGGTTCTTGGTGGGGGTGAAACTCTCTGCTAGCAGATCCAAAAAGGTTTATTGTCTCAGCATTTATTATTTTACATTTTCATCTGATGATGGTAGCTCCTCTCTGTCTATTGTGTTTTATACATTTTATCCTTAGCAACAGGAGTCCACACCTGCTTTCAATGCTCTGCTGACTTCCTTTCTCATTCCCTTGGTACTTTTTCAGACCTGCAGCTCCCACTTGTCACCCCAGACTGTTCTGGCCAGACTGGACTGTCAAGGGCCAGCGCCGCAAGAAATGTGTCCCAGGGCAGCCCAACCACTGAGCAGGCACATGCCTCCCATCTGCAGCACCCGTGGAAGCAGAGCACGAGAACAAAGTTGTAAGTTAATCATAACCCACCCTCAGAAACTGCCAGTGCTTCAGCATGCAGTTCTTTGGGAGTCAAGGATGCAGAATGCAGCAAAAGAGAAGAGCACAGCAGATGGAGCACTTGGATGTACTGCATCTCAGACTTGCATAATGTTTGTTCTGTATTAGCCACGTTTGCACGTTTTGAGTATAAATGTTTAAGTCTTTATGTTGAGGCAGTGAAGCACCTAGACAGATAAATACAGACCCAGAGACACCCCTGAGCCTTTAGGTGTCTGAGCTAAAGGTGGCTGAGCTGTTTCCTGCTCCTATCCCTGCTTTGCCCCTACCCCAGACACACATATATAGTCCTCTGCACAGAGATCCTCCCTTAAGAGAAGAACCAAGAAGTACTTGATAATTGGTCTGTTATAAGGTGCTGTTTCCTACATCACAGTATTTCACAAATTCTGTGTTCTGAGGACCTGCTATTCTGCAGAGTGGAGAAAAAGTTCTCTTTAAGATAGATGTTATTAGACTTAACAGATAGCAAAATTGAGGTCTGGAAAGGCTACATATTGCCAAAAATTACACAGAAATGGAAGGAGAGGACCTTGTCTTTTACCAGCAATCAGTCTTAAAGACCCACAATTTCTACAGTCATCTTCCCATTGAATTTTCTATGAGGTAAATTGATACTCAGAGATTTTAACAGACAGATTAATAACACCATTGTGAATATGTACAAGTATAGCTCAGATTTCCCCAAGTAATGAACTTTTAAATAACAGGTTTTTTTCTTGGGTTTGCTTTTTTTCTGTTCTGCTTCTATGGCTGACTCTTTTTGTGTGTACTTTGGGAGCTGTAGGCCAGTTTTTAGAGAGCTGTGTCACTTTTTAAAGTTAGCTTGCAGAATTCTTAGGTTTTACTGATTTATTATGGGTTATTTCTAGGTATCCTAGTCTTTCATAATATTTGGAATGATTGTATATGGCTTTCATTAGGGGAAGTATGCAGCACCACATGTTTCTGTCCCTTTATTACAGAAGAAAGTGCTAACAATAGTACAATCTTTCCATAGGGTTGGGTGGGGGTGTTTTTCTGAATTCACTACAAATCAGTGTTAAATAGGGTACCTTGACTACGCATTTCTGTTATTTAACATGCTTGGATTTCTTTAATGTATAATTTAATCTTGATTGAATCTTTCACTCCGAATGTCCTGAATTTGTAACACTTACATTATTCCCACAATGCATTTACCCATATGTACTCTCCAACATCACTCCCTCTGAATAAAGTTGCTCCCTGTGTTTGGAAATTAAGAGTTAAAAATGCTGAAAGCAATAAAATAACTTGATGTAAAGCTTTGTTCCAGCCTACTTGATTTAATCTACTGCAGTGCCTAACTGGGGGGAAAAAGGCTAATTTCCTATTTCCACTACTTTCACTATTTCACTATTTCACTATTTTCTTATAGCTGATTTGCAAAAGAACTGCAATAATGCTACATATTTTTATTACTTTCCAGGAATCAAGTAGCAACTTCATCAGACCACAAGGACGTCCTTAAAGCTCAAGACCTTTCTGTCATCATCAAAGCATATGTGCTCGTGACATCCTTAACACCCCTACGGGCGTTCATTCATTCAACCACCACTGTCTGGCATCCACCCAAGAAGAAGCATTTTACCATAAAGGTAAAACATTTCATTTCCTCAGTTTTCCATCTTTTAGGCAAAGTACATAGACAGAAAACTAGAGAATATCTTTCTTCTCTTTTACTCCTCCTTTATTAGCAGTCCACAGCCTACAGTGAATATTCTCCTAAGGTACAGTTTTCATTTCTCAGAACAAGTAGGGTTTGCTTCATGAAGCAGGAAAGCCTTGCCCTGTGCACTGGGGGCCTGGGATTTGCATATCTCCAAGCCCATTTTTATTGGTGACATTTGACAGCAGTTGCAAGGTCAGAGTTTTCTCTAAAGCAAAGCAATGTGGGAGCTGCCATGCAGTAGCAACTTTTGCTGGGATATTGACAGTGTTGTGAAAAACGAAAGTAAATATTTAAAACAGTTTGTTTAGATTTCTTTTTTAGGTGCAGTAAAACAGACTAGAGGAGGGTCAGAGCACTTCTAAATAAGGGGAAGGAAGACCATGGATAGACTGGGCCCCCCATGGTCTCAATTTTATGAAGAAGGATGTTTCATATGTGCCTTAGATTAATTCTGGACATCTTCCAAGTGCCAGGAGATACCCCTCTCTCTCTCCACATCTTGCTTGCTTAGCAGTCCCATGGATTTGCAAATATGCCTTCCCATTCCTTTCTTCTTCTAGCAAGGACCTGAGCTTGCAACACATCAGCTCTTTGTGAAGAAGCAACAGTTGTACCACTGCTTCTTCCCTTTTGAAGAATTAAGGTCACAACTTGACAGTGATTTCTTGAGGTCACAGATCAGCTCCTGCAGCAGCTCTTAAAGGATGGATGCGCTTTGCCCACGTAGCCTTCTTGGGGTAGGAGCAGGTCTTGGCTTTGGATCAGTCTGAGTGTTGTGGTGTCACTGTCAGGACTGTTGATGATGGCAGCCATTTGGTATGTTCCACAATTTTAGCTCCCGCCAAGTGGAGTGCCTAGTTTAAGCTGATTATCTAATTCTAGTCATTGGAGAAACAGACGCCTCTAGAGAACAAATCATCCCACTTAATTTAGACACCAGTTTTGGAATGAGTTTCCTGGTGAAAGTGTTTGTTTCCTTCCATGGGCTATGACATTCTTAGAGAACATGCCAAATTCTGGATTGCCAAAATTAGGTGAGCTGAATCTTCATTTCTCTTCACCCCCCCACATAAGTTATGGAAGCCCATGGAGATATATTACTTTGCCATGTATTTTCCTCCATTTACATTTATGAAGAATAATGGCCACTTGCTTTCAAAGCCTGGGATTGAGTTTTGCTTCATGTTTTTTAATATGGCGCAATATCCAGTAGCATCCCTGTTGCAGCTGAAGTAGGGACTATTTTAAAGGCTAGTGGTCATTAGTAATTGTGATATGGCTCTGTAAAACAATTCCCACTGAGGGAAGTCTGCTGAACAGGGTGCCAGCCACCATTTAGAGAGCACTTTGGCAGCTGAAGAAGCAATAAAAATGATAGATGGAAGCAGTGGCGCATCTACAGTGGTTCCAATCTGTTTACTGCTGTTGTGGTGTTATGCCTTCCATAGCTTTAGACAAACTCGTCAAAACTGTGAAAAATACACAAAAGATAGGCACCATTTGTGAAAGAAAGCACATTTGTAGTGATGTAGAGATTGAAATGCAAATTAACAAAATGATGGGAAATGGGGTGTGTAAGGCTGCCTCTCAGCACAGTGTGCCCTGTAAAGAATATGGAAGGGGGCAGGGAGCTTCCAGGAGAAGTGAGACACTGGGAATTCATAGAGTGGCCAGAAAGCACTACTAGGAAAATCATATTGATTTTCATCACTGCTTGATGCAGAGGCAACAGGCAGGTCACCCATCAGAAAATACTTGGGAAAAGGTATGAATTCAGCCATTGATATCCTTTGTTAAGAGATTTTGTCGAGTTTCTCAGAAACTTCATGGAGCCTTCCATCACGTGCCAGTGAGACATAAAATGCCAGCAGAGCCATCTCTCCCAAAGTAACCAGTGGAGTACTGCATGCTTGTAGCAGCCAAGGAGCCTGGCCCAGAAAGCTCCTAAGCTTTAAGTTTCTGCCAGCTCTACTGTGTAGGATGGAAACTGTCATGTTTTGAAGCTTCAACCTGTCAATAGTCTGTACAGACAGAATCTCCAAGACCTGTTTTTCCTCTGATTGACGGAATACCTGTCGGGGACTCAATATGCCTAGAGGAGAGACTTTGGTCTGGAAAAATTTGCCAGTGTTTTTCCCCAAGAGCAGCTGACTGAGTTTTGGTTTTTATTTTTTTTTAATGAAGAGATAAGAATCATTTTGATTATCTGCTTTCAGTAATGTTAGACCATAATTTAGAGACCTCCTCCATGTGCATAGACCTCTGGTCAGCACATTTTTTCTCATACCAGTGTAATTACAACATTTATAATTAGAAATTCATCCACATTTGTGGTCAACTTAGTTTTGCTATCACAAACTCAGTATGTTATGTATGTTTAAAATTTGATCTCCCATGCACAACAATGCCTTATGGTTGCTAGGAGTTACTAGAATGTGGGATATATGAAGGAGAGATTTTTTTTAAAAAAATGGAGATGGGGTAGCTATGTGATATCAATGATTAAGAGAAACTGTGTAAAGAAAAAAACAGGAATTTCATAAACTAAATAATATTGCATTCTCCAGTGCCTTTTTGTTAGTAAACTATTGTAAATGATTTTTGCAATACATATTTGCTTTTTATAGTGGCATGGCTTCAGAATGAATTCTTGAATAAGCATTGCCCAAATGGCAGTTCAGGAAGAGTTCAAGTGTGTTTTGCTCACCAGCTGCCAGGTTTTCTCTGGATTATACATAATTCAGTATTTCATTTCAGAAAGCAGAAGAAGGTAAATCCTGAGCTGACATGAGGATTTTGTGTGCAGTCAAGGGGTAACAAAAAGTGCAACTCCAGATTTGGGCCCAGCATGGGAAGATGCAAGAGATGCAGGGGAGAGAATGGCTTTCTGCCACACAGATGTTTAGATATGAGGCTTGTGTAATAGCCCTATTTCTTTGAGAAGTGTTGGAAAGCGCTTATTTAGATCATGTGTTGAAAAATTATTAATAAAATAGAAGCTTTCTATTTTGCGTATTGTACCAATTTAGGGAAGGGTCTCTGCCAACGTATGCAGTAATTCCTTTTGTGTTAATCGACATTACGCATGTGTATTTGTTGGCACTCCCTAGCAGACACCTGAGTCTGTGGAGGCAGCAAGTGCAACAGGCTGCGCCAGCAGACAGAGAGAGGGTCCGCAGAGGCGCAGGTGGCCGCAGGTGCACAGGAGGAGGCAAAGAAGGGAGGGAGACTCCTCTGGGTGATATTCCAACAGCAGGTCATTGTAATTCCAGGGGACGCAAGGGGCCAAGCTTCTGCTGTCCAACGGAACCCTCGCAGAGGAGCCCTTTCGGAGCCCCGACAGGGAATTTTAAAGGGCAAGGAGACAGGGAGGGGATACATCTGAGGGCCAATAGGAGTGAGGAGGAGAGAAGGGATCAAGGGTACAACAGCCAATTAAAGGCTTTGGGGGTGTAAACCAATTTGAACAAACCAATGGAACATCGAACAAGGGAGAACTTTCTGGAACTTAATGAATATTAAAGAGGGGAAATGTATAAACATGAAGGGATTAACATAAATCGGGGAGGGGAGATGCCCAGACCAGTGGGAGGAGAAAACATGATAGATTTATACTTTGGTGTCTTCTGCTTTGTCCCACCACTGGATCTGGGGTCTGGATTCCAGCTCTACATGAGCGCTTACCACATGTATTGAGAAGAATGCTGACTGCTGAATAATTTTGTGTTTTATAGAAGCCAGTCTGCAAACCAGTAATTTATGATTAATTATTTCAAGACTTTACACACTGCAAGCTGCTTCCTTTGCCCTGCCATTAACCTTTCCCTACCTGATCCCAGTTCTTTATGAAGGGATGCACTTTTGTAGACAGAAGTACCGCATTCTGCCTCATCAGGGAAGGCTCTTCTGTGCTGTCAGCAACTTCCCATGGCCCCTGCTATGGCTCATCATCCTTTTGCTCATCCGAAATAGACAGGTGCCTCCTGGACTTGAATTCCTTGACTAGTGTTCTTGCATAATCCTTGATGCGCTCAGATGAAACTCTATTTTCCAGTTGTGAAGTGAACTAAGTGTAATTTATTAAAGCAGTTTGCTGTTAAGCTTGCTGTGGTGTGAGTCACTACAACTGTCGCTGAAACTCTGCCTGTGTATGAAGCATAAGCAAACTCGAGTAAAGAATTTTTTTTTTTTTTTTTTTTTTACTTAACATACATGCGAATAAAAGTGGACCCTCACCTATATAGGAAATCCATCTTTTAATGTGACACGGCGGTCTGGCTTAGAGCCGAGCATGGTGGAAATTAGGTTGCAGTATTGCCCTCAAGTGGCCAGTTTTGATACTACTTGAAGTATTAGCCACATGTATTTAAAGTGAGATGGAATGCAAACATACACACAGATAAAAAGCAAAATACTTGCAAACAGCAGAAAGGCTTGGAATTTTTTTTCCTTTGTTGTACGTTTGTTTGAGTTTTTTGTTGTTTTTTTTTTTTTTTTAATTTAATATTGTTTCCTTGTCACTTACAGGAGGCAAACACAAAAGAAAAATTACCATCAATTCTTAATCAATTAGATTGCAAGGTTATTTGGGACTAAAATTAAATTTGTTCATTAGGTTCAGATAGAATGCTGTAATGCTCTTCTTTCTGGGAGACTGAGCGTAATATAAATGTCATCTCTGTTTTCTTTCCTCATGGTATCTAGAGCCCTATAATTTCTCTTTTCACTGATATGAGAACAGAAGTCCATCTGGACTGGGGGAGATCAAAGACATGCTTAGTCTGGCACTCATTTGTGGCAGCAACCAGGCAAGAGAGCATCATGAAACTGTGCAACAGGACAAACATAAAGTGGTAGTGGTCCCTAGGCAGACTATATCTATTTCTGGTAACCTGCAGGGTTAGAAACACAAAACTGGAAGTGGAATATATGTCTTGATGTTTAATAAGCTCCAGTGGGCTTTTATGTATGCAATTCTCTACTAGATTTTTAAATTCACGAATGCTTTGTCTTACCAAAGTCTTCAAGCAATGATACTGTAAAGAATATTTACATGTTGCTTGAGAAAGAGTATTTGTTTGCTTTAAAACCTCAGCAAAGTCAAATATGACTTGATTTTATATCGTTAATTCTTGTCTTAAAAGAAAGAATAAGAAATCCTTCCTTTTTTGTCTTCATCTGTGTCAACCTGTCATGCAGTGCACAAATAAAATTCTTTCTGGAGTTCTTTTCTGCTTTTTTCATTCTGCACATCCCTATTTAGCTAAGTAAGAGCTCAGACTGGTTGTTCTCTACAACATGTGGATATGTCATAAGTTTTTACACTATTATCTAGGCCCTTAGCTCTTTGGGTTTTTTCTAGTTCACAGATCCTCTTGCTTTGGGTGTTTAATCCAGTCAGCTCTGTAAGCATGCCCTTCTGTGGCTTCCAGCTTTCCTAGACCTGCCTCCCATTATCCTGATTCTTCTCATCTTTCCTTTTTTTGATTTCCAGCTTCTCTTAGTCAAGCTGATACACTTTTGGTTCTCACAGCAACCTGGGAAATGCTGTTAGTAAATCACCTTTAATTTCCCACTAAGAAGTCAGTGCTGACTTGGGAAACCATTCTTAGTTCAGACTCAGCCAAAAGGCCTAATTTCATGGGTGCTGAAGCTGGTGAGTGGCTTTTTGCTTTTGGACTTAGTCTTAAGAGCAAGGAGCTTTAGAGGAAAGAAACCCTACTCAGATGGCCTTTTTTCACCATGTAATTAAGTTATGAAAGTGTTAAGGGGCAGGATGTTGGGGTTTTTTGTGAACAGTTTCTTTTTCTGACCAATTTAATTTCATCTTTTAAAAAATCTTACGTAATGAAAAATACATACAGAAGTAGGAAATTTACTGTAAAAAATAGTTGAATACTAATGTGATTTCCCCTTTCATCAAGTGCTATGTTAGAGCTGCAGAGAAAGGGCACATCATAGCAATAAGTCAGGAGTAGAATAAACAGATCTACCTGAAGCTAATGCAATAAACTTATGATAAATTACGGAACTGTTTTCTCAGTGTTTTATTCTGGAACCATTGGTACATGGTTCATGAGTACATTTTTCTCCCATTACATGGCCTTTGACTATTTTTATATACTCTGATCAGTGGAAAGGTCCACCTGTGCTAGCAGAAATTTTAGAAAACAGCTTCATTGCTAAGTATGTTTCCTCATGGCCTTCTGTGTGGAATTAGTTTTTATTTTTGCAGACATGTTACATATTTAGATACTTCCATACATATAATCAAAGAAGTTCTTGTTTGTGTGTAAAACATATTTTTGTACCTATGAACAACTACTTATGCCCAAAAGTATTTGGTCCAGTAAGAAGAATGAATGTACAAAAGTGAATTGAGAGAATAGAGCCTATGTTGAAAGTTTTTAGAGATTTATTGAACTTATTCAAGCTATTTTCAATTACTGTAAGTCTTTGAGACCGTGCAGATCCAGATGATCAGAAAGAGTGCAACAGCTCCAGTGCATAGCAGAACAATCTGGAGAGGATGCCCTTTGCTACTTCAAAAAGGGTAATTTCTTGAAACCAAAGGTCATGCTTTCACTCCTCAGACATAAGCCTTACTTTCAACTCTTATCCTGATAACTTTGTCTGCCATGTCATTTTGAAGGCTACTACTAGGAACCAGTAAGATCTTTTAATATCGATTCATACAAATACTGTAAAGTAGGATGCTCTAAATCCCAAAATGGAAGCTTCAAAATTGCATTGAATCACTCAGTAGCCTCAGTGGTCTCTTTTCTTCTACCTCCTTGCCTCTGAGGTAGGTCCAGAGCTCATCTATCTCTCCGAAGGGGAGTTACTCTTACAGGAAAAAACATAGGAGTTCACATAGAAGTGTCTAACTGATGACACACAATCAACTGGCAACTGGTAATTATAATATACCTTCTATCAATTTCAGTAACAGAAGAGATAAATTATGATACCAGACACTTGAAACACTTCAATAAACATTGCACATTTCTAAACACCCTTCTGTAAATACCCTCTGAAACCCTAGTGGCATCTGCTCATTCAGTAATGTTTATCCAGCCTCTGTTACCCCTCACAGGTAACACTGGTTACAAACACAGTCCTGCTCTCCTGGGATGCAGCTTCCCTTTTTTCGTGCACCTCTGCTCTGTGTGTGCCCATTTCACACGTACCCACACAGGACCTGTGCCTATCCTTACGTCCCAGTATTCCCTGAAGTCTAGGCAGAAGCTGTGGTGCCAGCAGGCTGACTTGTGGCAGTGCCTGACCAGGTTTTGGCTGCTGCTATCTCCACCCAAAGTCTCTCCCCTGCTGCTTTTCTGTTATTTCCCAAGCTGACTACTTCTTTGTTTCAAAAGTCACTTTGCAATTTCCTGGTTACTGTTTAACCTTGCTGATGGTCACATTCCTCTTTATCACGGTAAGTTTAGTCAAACATCATCCCAGACAGTTCTGCATATTCCAGGCACGCAGATGGTGCTGTCTGTGGGCAGGCTGTGTGAGCACTCCAGTGACAGATCTCCTACCTGTCTTCAGTGTCTCACTTAGATTGCCCAGGGGAACCAAACAATTTTAGATTGCAATTAATGTCACTGTTTTGAGACATCTACTTTAGGATGGCATAAATTATGCTCTTCAAGCATCTGTGTTCTGCAGTGGGGTATAAAGGGAGCCTAGACGTTTAGCTTGTACATAGACATAAGCCATGTAGTCTTGTAGTGTGGGATTCCTCTACAGTATTGGCACCTGAGTGAGTTGTCTTCATGTGAGCTGTGTCTCTGAACACCTTTTACAATCAACAGAGGGCTGATCAGTGCAGTCATTTGTTTGACTAAGTTTGCATTTATTGCCATTCCCAATGTTAGTTAAGGAAAATCTCTTTTGTTTGTTTCATCAGGAGGCAATATTGTCTAGGATTGAGCAGTCTTGGAAACATCACTACAGTTTGGTTTTACACTCTTTCCCAGGGCAATCCTCAGCTGACCATTCAGCTAGCTCCCCCAGGCTGCCCCAGCATCTCTCCTGAGAAATTAATTTGCAGAAAAATTGCCCAAGGAAAATCTTGAGGGAATTACTACAGTTGTCATAACATCCAGTCCTGTGAGTGCCATGCTCTTCCGCTCTTCCACAGGCTCCATGACTCTGTGCATGAAGTCTGCAAATTGGAATTCCTTTGTCAATTAAATTGCATTTTTTCAATGTGTCAGACCTTTACCTGATGATTCAGTGCATTTTTGAGGAGCCAGAGGGATCCATGTCATTGAGATTATAAGTCTAATTTTAATGACTGCAGATTTTAAAAACTGCATGTCAAAATGGGTAAAGAAAAAGCATCATAAAAGCAATATTGAGTTGGCCTTTTTTTTCCCAGTGGCTTTTCCTAAAGCAAAAAGAAGCTATTGGGGAGTGAAAGGTCAATGAGTTTAAAGTAATCTAAAGAGTATTTCTAGTTCATTCTGCCTTTACAGAAAATCTGTGCTTGATCCATGTAAATTGACTGCATTTGCACACTTCTGTAAGGCATTACATACATATTTGGAAAATACCTCCAACTGTATGAGTCCAGCACTTGGATAAACACCTTCAGGCTTCTGAGAAGCCTTGCAATTCTGTATATAATGGTGTCATTGTATAAAATATATCTGCATGTCTGCATAAAGCCTTACAGCCTACTAAAATTTAATCCCTATTACTCTGCTTAAGAATTTGCCAGCCAGAGGTCAGCTTTCTCCCCGAATAGATTCCTGTAATTGCCAGCAGTATTTCCTACTCTGTCCTCTTTAAATTGTTCAATGCTTCTGTTAATCACAGTCTGTCAGTGGTGAGGTTGCATTTTGCTGGCCAGGCAGTCTGTTTCCTCTGAAGGTGAGAGGATCAGCATCAGTGGTGGTCACTTGAAAAAACCTTCAGGTCTTTGGTATTTTGCAGTTGAAAACAGATATTTCTATACTTTTATTCACTCAGAAGAACCTGAGGTTGCTGCAGATTTTCACACTTTATCACCGTTAATCCATACACTTTAGATTTTTCCTATCTGTTGTGTAAATCCTGTGGAATCTCTTGGAGTCAAACCTAACTTGAACTTCTTTAAATAGGATTTTTTTTTGTGAACTGGAATTTAACCTGAAGTATTCATCTCATCTCCATTGGTCCTGAACCAGCCTGACTAAATATTTATTTTCAGCCATTGTCTTAGAATAAACATTGGTCTAAAACCTGATATCCTGAACCTGTTGAGCAATGTTTCTTTTCTAGGCTGGCTAAGGAGGGCTGTAACTAAAATGCAGTTTCTTCGTGATGCCAGTTTTATTTTAATGCCTGTTCTGATGGCAACAGTTGACTATTATAGCCAACAGCATGCTCTGAGTACCAGTAGGGCAAACCAGCCTCTTTCATCAATTGTTACTAGAAACGTATGGTATTATTATGTATCCTTTGTGTTAAAGTGCCTGAGAATTGATTGATGGTGAGGGAGGAAATGAGCTAATGGTGCTCTTGCCTTTCCTTCCAGTAATCCCCATCTCTCCTTATAAAACTCTTCAACTCCTTATATTCCATGTGCAGCAAAATAGCACATCTTCTCACTTAGTCCTTCAATACTCACTGGAAATTTAGGAAGTTAGAGAAAAGGTACAAGCCAGAGTAGCAGAAATGTAAGTTGTGTGCAGAATCTGGCAGAGGTGCTGGAAATAATCGCGGTAGAGAAATTCCCAGAAATAATAAGAAAATTTTCCTTTCTTAATATTAATAAAAAATGTGTTCTACATGTACTTTACATGCTTTATTTTTGAAGATAGTATTTTTTTGCTATGTAAAAGTGTCTCTTTGGTAATATAGTCCTACTAAATTATCTAACAGTTTTGCGTGGTTCAGACCTTAATTGGGTTCTGTGCTGTATGATAACTCTAATGGAAATATGGTTCAAAGGCAGAGTCCCCTTTCTTTGTACAGGGGACTCTGATATTACAAAACCTGCCTATGTCCCACTCTTCACTGGGTCTCTGTATTGCTCCAGTTGAATCTCTACTGAGATTCAGCTCCACTGAATCTCTGTCTGAAGTGATGATGGGGTGAATTTGCATAAGTGATGAAAGCACCCAAGGACAATGTTGTGCAGGCCAGTAAATATGCCATTGGGAGGATTCATGAGTCCGAAAACAACAGAATATGCAGAGTTCGGTCAAAACACAGGCTGCCGTGGCTCATCATTTTTCCAACATCTTTCTTCTTTATTCTATTTAAAGCTTGTTGACCAGGGGTAAGGATTTGTAGTCAAGGTCAAGTGGGATAGCCCTTGGCACAGTACCTTAAGAAAAGAGAAGGCTTTTACTTCAAGTGTGCTATTACCCACTGATGAAGATACAAGCATTTGTGAGTTTGTCTGCCTAGAACCAGTGACAGCAAAAGGTTTTATCAAAGTAAGCTTAGATTCTGAGCAATATTTTTTAAAACCATTAATACAAATTTTGTTTCTTATATACTTATTTGTAGATAAAAACTCATTCTCTACTAGTGTGCGGTGTGGAGCTTTTCATTCCACTTTATTGTACAAATGAATAAGAACTGAAGTTGATATTCCAAGGCAAATTTTTATTTCTTTCAGCCTTTTAATTTATGATTTTAAGCACTTATTTACTGTAAATGCTCAAAAATATATGTATTCTCTTTCACAGCTGCAAAGATTTTTTGAGATATTCTTCAGAAACAGTTCTCCCCAACAAGCCTTCAACAACATGAAGGAGGCTATAAACAAACTTCTACTTATAACTGAGGTCTTCAGCAAATCATCTGCCTCAGGACCAAATTCTTTCAATCAGTAAGTGACTTGCAGTAGTCATTGTAATGCTAGTGTCAAGATAGCTCCTTAGAACAGAATAAAAATTGCAGAGGATACACAATTCTTAAAATAAAAAATTCCCATCTATTTCATACTTCTTTATAAAGTAAGGACATGCTGCATTTAAGGAGTACAATTCTTCAATACCCATGGTGTTTCTAGTTTGTGAAAAGGTTTTGATGAATACTTAGGACCAGCTGCTGTCCTAATGAAGTGTTTCAGGCAGCACAAATGAACAGAAATCACTCACAATTGGGCTAGACCTAACAGACATAAAGCTGTATTTCCTTTCAGTGAGCATTCTGTCATATGTCAAATATTTAATGCTAGAGTAGCCCAGATTGTTTAGAGCTGGTTCTGGCAGGCAATCTGGACAAGAGACACTGTAAAACACTTTATGAAATTTACATTATGAAATATACCTAGGCGCCAACAGTCATATTTCTGTGTGTAATCACTTCTATTAGTGTTGTAATTCTTACACATAAACCAACTTCTATTATGTAATATTTTTACTAAATAAAATTAATATTTGTTCTATATGTTATGTCCCATCCCTGACATTTTTATGATAAGTACTAAATAAGTTACTGTTTATTACATTTATGTGTTTTATAAAGCTATTTTGAGAGCCAGGTGTTTTGGTAGCAGTAATGTAAAACTCATTATTTGACTTATACAACTTGGGAATAAAGCTTATATTGTGAGTGGAGAGGGTAACGAGGAGGGGAGGAGTGTAATGTGGATGAAGCTATTTTGACAGTGGCCCAAACTCTTTTTTACCAGTGAAATGGACTCTCTTGTTTGTGGAACACAAGACTTGCTTGTAACTCCTGGCTCGTGCCTCCAAACATCCCCATAGCTGCAGCAGAGCTCTTCAGCTTCAGTGAGCCTGGAGCCTTTCACCATCTCTTGCCCCCCAAATGCCTTCAAAGCTTTTGCTGGAACTCATTCATTCTCTTCAAAAGGCATTTCTTCCTTCAGCGTAATTCACCTCCCTCTCTGTCAATCATTAAAACACTTTTATATAGCAATATTTTCATCACCTCACAATTTGACTCCTTCCATGTTTAATGCTGCTGTCTCTTCTTAGAAATTTATTTAGTCTGTATCACATGTTGTCTCTTGACCTATGTGTGCATGTTTTCTTACATGTTTTCCCTGGACCTGTGTGTGTATGGAATTTTACTGTGTGTAGGGACATGGTTCAGTGATGGACTTGGCAGTGCTAGGTTTATGATTGGACACAATGATCTTAAAGGTCTTTTCCAACCTAAATTATTCTATGATTCTATATTTCACAACAGTACCTAACCTCACTGAAACTGATTCCTTTTATATTGTATTTCAGATGCAGCCAATGTTTTCAAATGCTAACCTTTGACATTGGATTCGGCATGTCCATACATCCAGTAGTTCTTAAGGTGAGAAAATTGCACAAATTATTGCTTAACTCAAAAGAAGTACACCAAGAAGAACACAGCAGAAAACTGTCTTTGATAGGTACCCTCAAATCTCTAAGAATTGTACCAATACTTCAATATTAATTTTGGCTGATTGTGGAGAGTTGCTGTAGAAGAAACCAGTTTTTAAGAGTCCTATGATGAAGTTCACCACACCATCAAAATGTGCAAACTCTTCAGTTTACATTAAAAGACTAGCTATTACCCCAAATGAATATCAGTGAAACAAAATCCATAGGAAGCATTGCGTGAAAGTGGAGTTAGGTTTTAAATGTGACAGAACAAAGATGAAGGGAGGAAGTTAAAAAACCACAATTGGCTTTTAATACAAATTAAAGTTCTCCATAAATTGGATTGTGCTTCTTCATTTCATTACCTGCTTTGACCTCCACTGTGCTGCCTTCTTCCCTGATGATCCACAAGGCCCTTAAAACCAGGAAATGGGAGTTGTGCCAGTTTTTGTACCACTCCTGCCTCAGAACAGCCTGTCCTGAAACAAATACTGTGCTGTTTTCCAGCTGTTCTCATAACCTCATGTATATACATGAATATTTTTATGCCTAGGTATATAAAATGTTTCTTCATATTTATGATATACAAATATTAACAAAAGTTAGTTAATATATCCCCACTTAAAATCTGTTCAAGTGTCTAGTAACAACAGGGCAGTCAAGCTCTCCAGCCTTCAGAAAAAAAACAACCTTTAAACACATAGGGAAAATGCACACGTGAAAGGAAGTTTGCATGATTTAAAAAGTCTGGGAAGACAATATCCTTAATTACTTAATTACTTAGCTAGTGTAAGAAGTGTGGTATGTCATAACTTTCCAATAATTGTATATCAGGCTGTAAAAAAATTATCCCAGAAGTGCTTAAAAAACGAAACATAAAACATAATGTTTACCTGTCTGTATAGAAGTTTCAACCATTAGCCATTATCCATAAATTTACAGTAAATCAGTAGGATTTAGTAGTTTCTTATGAAAAACCAAATTTCTCTAAAACATAGCAGTTGATAATTAATGCAACATTGAATTTTAATATTATCACCTGGAAACTGTAGTATGCACCCAGACTATTAATATTGATGCTATATTTGTGTTTATGACAAAATAAGGATTTAGTCATAATTTATAACCATGAATTTGTTCATTGTGTTTATATATTATAAAGCTTATACTTTCATCCATAGTAACAGATGTTCTGTATTAACCCTAAACACATGATTTTTGCAAGAGTTATGTTAACATATAATCTGACATTTTATTTTTTTAGTCGAATTTCAAATCAAACATTGAAAAAAGCTTTCGTGTGTCTGCAATACTGCACTCTGTCCACTGGAGGGCAGCAAACATTGTGGTATGGAATTGTGACAGAAAATGTGGCACAGAATTTCTTGGTTTATAATCCTGTCAGTTTGTGTTATTATTACCTTTTTTAAAAGTTCCAGTTTAGTATTTATTGCTATGAGAAGACTGGAATTGTTATTCAAACGATAAATTCTTATATTATTTTCCAACAGGTGCATGAAAACTTTGACTTTCAAGATGACAATGAATTGACTATTCAGGACCAAATTTCCAAAGAACTTCTTTTCGAAGATACATTTAAATTTCTCTTATCTAATGAATCCTCAACATCCAGTTTCATAGAAGCTTTGCAAAAAATATATGAATCATCTGTGAGCAAGGTAGTTAATTCCTACTTTTTCTTATTATTAACTATTTGAAAATTTTAATTTTAAATTGTATGCTTCTGAAATTGTTGGTGCCAACTTATAGAATGAAGTATTTATTTAATCAAAACTTTCTTTTATTGTATTGTGGGAATAAAACTGTAATTATATTGAACAATTGAATTTTCTTTAGTAAAAATTCTATTCTCAAATTATGTAATTTTCTAGGATACTGTGCTTGAAAGATAAATTTAAAGCATTAACAAAGTAATTTTCCCACTATTTTTTTAAATGGTCATTTTTTAATATAAAGATTTCTGTGTTTTCACAATTTCATCCAGAATTTATTAACTCGTGCATGGAGATCCATGAGCATCAGAATTACAGTTTTGTTTCTTTCAACTTTCTGTCTTATTCTCAATGCAAGATCCAGTTCCAATATTTTTTTTTGCATTTATAGAATCTGTATAAATTTTGCTTCACTAGTGAAAGCCATTTCTGACAAGCTGAGATCTCATTTAGCAGTATTTCTCTCAGTCTGGGCACTTTTAAGGATGCATTTCTGAGGAGTCCCCTGCTTGAAAGACTTACAGGGACTAAATTATGCAGGCAACTTCTGCCTCTCAGACAGATGTGGGTAAAACAGGGTCGTGGATTCTAAATTTATGACAGGATGAGGTAGAAAGCTGCAGACATACAGACACGTAGTGATATGATCACCCAGCCCCTGTTCCAGAGACCGGTGGGTTCCATGGGTTTGTTTCTACCCAAAGCTGATGCACAGTCTGCCTTGTTCTAGACTGAAAGGATGAGCTGTCAAGGAGCTGGCTGGCTGAGGTCAGGGCAACTTGGGAGCTGCTGTAACTTGTTCCTATGGTCAATGAAGGGATTGGGGTCTAATGAAAGCACATTGCTTTCCATCTGATTTCACCAGAACATGCTGCCCTTTCCTTCACAGGATGGAACATACAACAGAGAAGATGAGCAATGTTTCTCTTTAGAAGACATAAATTCAATGATTACTTTCATAAAGGAGCTGAAGAGTCTTGGACAATTTGAGCTGGTAAAATAAATAGGGTTTTGTTTCATTGGATATATATTTTATGTAACTCTTAACATTTCTCCTTCATTACCATTCTCTGCTGTCTCTGGCATGTGTAATTAGGCTGGATGGGCAGGGAAGCAAGGAGATAGAGGTAACACTGATTTTATTTTGGTGGTTCATTTGAATTTAATTTAAAAGAGATAAAGAAATACAACAGAGAATTTAAGTTGAGGTTCCACTGAAAAGAACAGCTAAAGCAGAATCAGAGACCAGAAAATAGATGGAAAGGAAAAAAAGCAAAGCAATGTAAATTACTAAAGAGGTGGTAAGAAAACAGAATGATAACAAAGCAAAGCAGGAGTGAGTGGAAGGACTAGAGAAAGTACAATGCTGAGATCATGAGAGAGTAGATATAGATGAAAAAGTGGGAAGAAAAAAAAAAACAACAAAAAACCAGGTGAAATATGTTACGTTCCTTCTTCACACTTTGAGTTCATTTTTGGAGAAGAACACTGATGAAGGAATAAAAATCAGTGCCTGTGAATAGGCATAGTTAATGAGGGAAATGGTGAGTATTGGGAAAATAAAGGATCTGCAACTGAATCTGTTGTTCAGAAAGTCTGCATGGTATCAGGATTTCTATGAGACTTCCTGGATGAGTTATTAGGGATGGAGACTGATGACACTTTCTGAGGAAGCATTGAGTCTAATAGACATGGAATTCACAGAATCATCTGTGTTGGAAAGGGCCCAGAAGGATCATCAAGTCCAACTCTTAAGTGAATGGCCAGTACAGGGATTGGACCTGTAACCCTGTCATTAGCTCCACACTCTGACCAACTGAGCTAACCTCAGGCTCAGTTCAGAGGCAGAGGAGATCAGCTTCCATGTCAATACTGGTAATCCTGATTTGCAAGGCTGGGCATGACAGTCATTTTGTAAGCATGTGGGAAAGAGCATTGATATATAACCAGCCCTATGCTATATGTGCTGTCTTCTGATCATTTCTCATGTCTTTGCACTCTACAAATATCATAGTGTGTTGTCTCTAATCAGTGTCTCTCTTCTCAGCTTTTCCCTTCTTCTGCACCCAAGATCCAAACGTTCCTGCGTGACCTTTATCGAATGGTAGACCCAATGAGGAGGCTTAGTTCAGTCCTGACTGTGCATTGGTTGCTTTCCAGTTTACTTCAACAATTCCAGTTCATGAATAAAGAAGCACATACAAATCTTTCGGAGTGGTAAGATAACTATTATTTATGTTGAGATTAGTCTCTCAAATTATACAATTGCAATATCTCCAGTCAGCATCACAAAACTTAGTCCTTCAGTAGATGTAGGCGGACTTGCAATCCTTGAGGTGCAGGTCTGTCATTCCATATGGAGCCCTGTCAGCCATTCTGCCATTGGAACTGTAGCTAGGTTTCTAAACAGAACAGGTTTTGCTTCTCTGTCTAATATGAAGGACTCTGGATTGAAAATTAATTGGAACTACTGTAAATTTTTTTTAAGAAAGAATAATTAGGTAGGTTTTTTCTAAACAACTGTAAATTGTCTGAATTAGGAGCGTTTCCCAGGGTTAAGACTGTCTTAATTTATGTACCAATTAAAAGAAAAAACTATAAAGAAAATATAAAATTTCAGGTGAAGATTTTTCCAAAAGAATGAATAATTTTGATTGGCTCCAAATTTTCTGTCCAACAAAAGACAGGTCAGAGAGCATAATACTCTGAGAACCTCATTTTAACTGTTTGTGAAAAGATGGAAAAAATGCTGTAATGACAAGGGTAGATGCATTGAACTTTCCGCAAGAAGTTTTAACTTTCATAAGGAGAGAAAGA
>VWZT01007443.1:105541-141380 GCA_013397055.1 Pachycephala philippinensis | reverse complement strand
GGAAGGAAGGAAGGAGAAAACGTGTAGTATACTGTATGTTTACTATAAAATTTGTTAAAATGTGGTTTCTGTTTTTATTATCTCTTAGCTAATGATGTTTCATATACATGTGTGCCATATTGACTACTGACATTTGTGATTTTACAAACAAGGACTTGGGAACAGAGGCACATTAGACAATGTGTATGCTCTATTCCACTGAGTCTCAAGATGAATGTGTGAATGATATTATTTTGTACATTTTGCTGGGAGAATGCTGTAGTGAGTATATAAGGCATCTGTAAGATTTCTTAAGTTTTAATTTTGTTCCTCATTGAATTGGGCGTGGGTTTCAGCAAATCAATAATTATCAGTATCTTTGTTTGCTTTACTGTATAGGGGAGCTTATACTTTATCACTGTACTAGGTAACTGTTTATTAGTGTTTTGAAAATACACAGTTCCATGCAAGTGCTAAGTTATTGTTGTTACTGCTGACCACTCTGATCCCTCTGTGAGAAGTAATGCAGCTGCTTGCATTCATATGTAAGCTGTTGCCCTTTTGCAGAAATATTTAGGTTTGCATATCAAAGCATACCAGCCTTTAGCAGCTTTCTGTTCTAATCTAAGCTGTGCCACTCACTCACTTTGAGCAAGCCCCTTGGCCTCTTTTTTTCCTTCAAGCTCAACATTATTGTATGTGTATAAATATGTAGAAGTACCATGACCTTTCTCCAGGGCATAGGCCAGTCTGCTTCTTGGCACTGTATTTTTCTGCAGTGGCTAAGCTAATAACACCATTCTCTTCATTCACTGTATAAAAAAACATGGCCTTTGATATTGCTAAATCAGAATCTTCCACTCCTTTAGCTACATGCATGTGATGGTGATGCATGTGTCAGATATGCATGTAATTATACTTAATTGCAAGGAAGAAAGAGCTTAGTTGTATTTACTCCCCAAATAACTCAGGTATGCATTCTCTTTGAGCTTTGATTAATCTTTTTTTTTTCCCAGCTTTGATGAGTTTGTATATCAGAACACTTTTCCTGAATTTCTTCAGTTAAGGCCAGGTTATTCTGTCAATTTATTTAACAGTTCTTATTTCTCTGACTCTGGAAAACTGGTATTTCTGTTTATCAAATCTAGGGATTGCATAACTGACCGTCCAAGTAGACAAGAAATTTATGGGGAAAATAGTGACTTCTGACTGAGGTCTTGTGCAGTTACTTTGTTCACTGATCATGACTCCATAGGATGAAGACAGGATATAAAGATGTTTCCTAGTCTACATATTTTAACTCATTTCATCTATATGACTAGTGTTGAAACCTTAAATGGTATTAGGGAACTCCCTGAATTCCTTCCACACGAGAAATAAGAAGAACTCTAGAAACTCATCTCAAACTATAATGAAATAATTACAGCCTAGGTGAAAATGACCGCCTCAGATATATTGGTATAAGATATTACACCTAACATGTACTGTGAAAAAAAATTTTGGCGTTTTTTATGGACTTTTTCCAACTCTATGCAGTTTATACTCGTGATATGATTAGGACATACATAACTGCTGTCTTTTAGAAAAGGGGCTATGAGGTGGAAAGTATATTTGGCTATGTCAGACAGCATGGAAGACTCAGATTAGTGAGTAAAGCTAATGCTTCTGTATCTGCAAAAGACAAAAGTCTAAACAGGTGAAAGAGCTGCAAATATTTTTTTAAATCAACTGATGTATTTGGGAAAGTGGTTCTACCTTCTCATGTGCAAGCCCTTTTTTAGTTCAAAGTAGAAGCATCAGCCCTCAGACTGAATTTGGGCTGAAAATATTTTTTTGGAATTTAACTTGGTCATGTCAATTATCTGGAAAGTCTGAGAAATTAACATGTTTTGGACATGTATGGAACAGAAAAAGGCAATGACAAGGAAGACAAGGATAAGATCACTGACCTGGAATGGGAAGAGTGAGAGACAGAGGAAGGAGGAAAGGAGAGAGACAGTTGGGATTAAGTGCCAGGAAATTAATCCCACTCTTGAGTCTGAATTTTTTTATTTCACTTCTGAAGATCAGCACAAGGTTTATTCATTCAAGGTTAATTTCATTTAAGGAGCCAAATGCCCTCATGGAAACTCTGTGACTGAAGCCGAACAAACACTCTACAAAATAGAGAGCTTATTTTGAAGAGAGACCTACATAACATCATCTAAAGAAAGAAAATTCATAACTCTGCTGAATATTTAAATATGGTCTCGATGTTGAGTTTATGACCCATTAAAAGTTGCACCATTCACAACTAACATATCCATCAGAGACACCAAAAGTGACTAGTTTTTTCCTTTTTATATTTTAGTCTTATGAAATATTATATTTCTACATATCCTTTATTGCTTATGTCTGATTGCATAGACCATCAGAGCTGTATTACTATTGCTGCTGTCAATCCTTTGCCTTTCTTGTTTGCTGAATCAGAGAGATTCCTAAAGGACAGGTTCACAGTCTATAGTTTGTGATGTACACACTGGGAATCTTTTGAAAGGTTCGTTCACAAGCATGCACTCACCAAGGGTACTGACATACAGTCATTAATTTCATTAGAGCTAACTGCAGGGTGTGTAGGCAAAGCACACATCTGTACTTGACACCTCCAAGATACTTAAGTAAGTAGGGGGCCACTCATACAGATGAAGGTCCTTTCTTGAGTAACAGCGTGTGAAGGAAAGGACTCTGCAGAGTCCTCTGTATTAGGAAGAGCTTCATAACTGCATTTTACCTTAGTCTGCTTATTGCAAGGAGCTTGGATAAAGGAAAGCTTCATGGTGCTGATGATTAAAAAGCTCAGGCTGCAGCAGAGATAAATCATTGAACCATAGAGTCATTTATGTTGGAAAGGTTCCTGTCATCCTGTTACTTATTACGTGGGAGAATGACTTCACCTTACTACAACCTCTTTTCAGGGAGTTGTAGAGAGCAATAAGGTCTCCCCTGAGCCTCCTTTTCTCCAGACTAAATACCCCCAGCTCTCTGAGCCACTTCTCATCAGATTTGTTCTCCAACTGCTTCCCTAACTTCATTACCCTTCTCTGGACATGCTCCAGTACCTCAATGTCTTTCATGTAGTGAGAAGCCAAAACTGAACACAGGATTCAAGGTGTGGCCTCATCAGTGCTGTGTGCAGGGGTCAATCACTGCCCCAGTCCTGCTGGCCATGATTGTAATCTGAGTATTTTTCTCTAATATGATTTCTAAATAATCTGGTATGGTTATTATATGTCTCAATGCTGTCTGATGTTAAGTGCAGTCTCTACAGATTTGAGATTCATACAGGTCATGCTGTTCCTTTGTGAGCAGGGACCTTGCAGTTGTGGTGGCTGCTGCACTCCTCACATGTTCTCTGACTAAACCGAAGTCTGTAATTTCATAGAGTTAAGACATGTTGCTTTCACCTTGAAACAATGTTTGGGACCAGGCAAGCAAATAGGAACAGCGGAGAGAAAAAATGTATTTGACAGATGTTAGCTGTTACTTCCTTGACAAGCAGAAAGAGGGGTGCAAAATGACTTACAACTTGGAAAGCAAACTCCAATAGTTTGTTACGTGCCTCCTTTGAAGTAGGTTATGAATGTGAATAAAATTAGGGTGGTGTCTAGACACTGCAAGCTCAGAACTACATTTTCCTGCACACACAAAGACACACAGATCTGCCAGCTGCTTCTTTCCTTATCTCATTCAGTTAATGCAGAAATCTGTTTTATCACTGGACAGTTTTTTATCACTAGACAGTTTACCTTTTTCCATGATTGACCTCAATACTGCTTTCAGAAGCTCCTCTTGAAACATCAGTGATGGATGATTGCACAGAACAATATTGCTACCTCCCTTACTTGGCACAGAGAGTGACTGTGTCCTTCAAAATCCAAACTGCAGTATCCAGGAAGAAGCTGCATTATGAGAACTTCTAAAGGAAACACTAGGAGGAAAACCAGTGAAAGCTTCAAGAAATGCTAATGGACCTCCAAAAAGGTCTTACCAGCCAGAGGGCTGGATTGAAGAGAAGCCTACTCCCTTTTTTCTACCATGCTACCAAAATTCTACTTGAAAGAAAAAATCTGCAGAGTTCATAATATGGACACCACTGACATGATGATTAATTGTTGCAATTCACTTGTCTTTTTTTCACAGAGATTTTACATATATATATATATGTGTGTGTGTGTGTGTGTGTATACACACTCTCTGGATTTGTTTTGAATTTGCGAACAAAGCAAAACACATAGAAGTTCCATTTTAGGAATTCATGCTAATGTCAGTACAGATAATCCCCTGGAGACATGCCTTCACATTTATTTAATTCTTTTTGAACAAAGTCTAACTTTAATCTCAAGTATATGCAAAAAACCTATCATAGAAGCAGTTAAGAGATATGGTTTGGGTTATTTTGTTCTTGGCTATATCCACTCTTCATTTTCCCAGCAATGCAACTATATTTTGGAATTTATTTCTTTTTTTTCTATTGATGTGATATGCTGCCATGTATTATGGAATGTGTGTTTTCTGTTACGTTCACTCAGGTAATATCTCTAATGCTGGGAATATGAATCCAGAAGGTTCATGTTTCCATGGAGAATACTAAAATACCATGTGCCCTGGGATACCATACAGAAATTTTTGCAAAGTGTTTTATTTCTCCTGTTCCTTCCATTCATGTAGAAATATGTCTGCTATTGAATTGACAGGCAACCTTCGCAAGAAAATATGAGTCCTAAGCAGAATGTTCCTTCTGAGTTCAGGAAGAATCATGAAGGTAAGGGTTCAGAGTAAGATCTTTTATAAACGGTATGTTTTTCCTATTTGTATTATTTCTGATGACATGTGGATTTAGATTACATTGTCTGGAATTCCAGCTGGAAAGTCTTAGCTTACTACATATAAAAGACCAGTTTCTTCCTTATCTTATGTAAGTTGCTCCACTGAGCCCATGAACAGCATTTGCAAGTGTCAAATAAAGATCTCATACTGTAAGGAATAAAAGTACAGTGTATCTCTTACAAAAGATGGTTCCTTCTCCAATAGGACTGTAATCAGGCTGACAGCAGAAAATTATTAGCTGTTTCTGTTTATCTTTCAGCATTGCATTATTCTGATAAGACTGAAGAAAGACGATGCAGTTATGGTAAGTCAAGGTCTTTCTAGACCACAGAGGGGAATGAAGAGAGATTTCTTGAAAAATTTCTTGGTTTTCTCTATATAATCTCTAAGTGAATAGAGTATCTGCAGGCTTTTACTAAAATGAAAGGATTTTTAAGTAGCAAGAATGCTTATAAAACACTCAATAAATGGGCTATTATGTTAAATAAGCCTCAAAACCAAAATGAAATATTCCTGTATGTGCATATTAATGTGAATATTCCAGCACTCATTGATCCCTTGTCACACTTCAATAGACTTTTGCCCCCCTCTTTCCAATAACCTCAGCATATGTTTGTTCTTGTGGAAAAACCTTTAAACTTGTCTGGAATTTATCAGCTTTGTTTAAAGCTTTGTCTTCAGCTTGATAATGGATTATTAAAGAGCTGCTTAAGAGATGAGGAGTTTTTAAAAAGTATCTGCTTGTAGGAATATTTAAAGTATTTTTAAAGATCTGTAAAGGAGTAAAATATATTTTTCTTTGGTGGTAGCAATGCTTTTTGCTGTCTTCCTCATTCCCAAATTATCTGAGGGGCGCATTTGTACATGTGAAGCCATCGATCTATGGTGGAAAGGTTTTGCTACACCTTGAGCCTCATGTCCCCCCTGTTGCTGATCTCATGCTGCCTCCAGGAACTATTCTTGTGCCAGAGAGAAGCCAGAAATACTTCTGGGCTGGCTGACTGGCATCACCATTCTAATTGCATGATATTTTTTTTTAAAAATACCTCAATTAATTTGAAGCTTAATTTTAAAATTCCTCCTCATTTCTTAAGCTAATAGTGAGACAACATTTCTAAGTGAGGCATGCAGGATGTGAAGAGATGTTTATGCTCATCTATAGGGTTTTTTTTTAATACCTTGTGTGTGTCAATGTGTAAAACTCTATTCCCCTACAAATCTAGCCCAAATTCTGTTCTTCCACTGGAATATCTTCCCTTATATTTTAATCCATGCAAGAGAGTTCTGAAATTGCCCTGTTTTGTTTCTCAGGGCAGATATTTCAAGGTAGAAAAGGTTCACATAAAATTATTTGCATAATTTTTGACCCTTTTAAGCCACAAGATTTTTCAGGTATTATAGTAAAAGAGTTTCCTATCTGGAATATTTTCTGAAGTACCCAGTTTAAAACATGTACTAGTGGATATATGTGTAAAGCAGTTTTGAATGTGTAATTATACTGTAAATCTGAATCCATTAGGCTGGATTAAAATATTTGTCATAAGTAGGCTGCCAACAAATAATTATTCTCATGAGTAATTTGGCAAACACTATGAAATAAAGGACATATTTGAGCAAATAGGATTTGATTGTGGAGATTTCATACACAGGAAAGGAGCTGGAATTTGTTGATATAGGAATTTTAATAAAACATTTTTCCAGCTGTACTGCAAATGACCCCATGGGTCTTGATATCTCCATGTGACTTGTTCTTATGAACAGTAAGAGTATGTCTAACTTATTTTGATTTTTATTGGAAATTACACTTGTACATAAACCCTGTACACAGCCTGGTACCTAAGTAGGTTATGAATTTTGGCCTACCTTTAAGTTTCAGTTAACCAGCTAGAGACAGATCTCCTAGACTTAATCCTTCCATTTTCAAAGGCTTACATAGGCTTTGAGTTTTGTGACTAGGACTAAAGTGATTGGACACTGAATGTTTAAAATCCCTCCAAGGCCTACAAATTTCTCTCAAGTGCCATTACAAACTCCATTAAAACTTTGCAGCAGGATTATGAGTCTCAGAGTCACTAGGCATTAAATATCTTGCCACTGTACATGTTATCAATCTGCCAGAAGTTGCATGTAGTTCCAAAATGTTCATACATTTCACAGTTTTTTTTCTTTGATGCCTTCTTGGAACAGATAAAGATACCCTATCTCATATCAGACAGATCTTCACCAGTCCACAGCTGGACTTGAATCCTCAGTTTAACCCAAAGATCAGAGAATACTATGCAGAAGTGCCATTCGACATGGTGACAGTGAAGATAGGAGCAGAACCCTCTAACTGTCAATGCCACGTACACCTCGACGACAAGAAAGGGCCAAGGTATGAGAAACAAAATATCAGTGTAAAAACTTAGTTTTGGAGATACGTCATAATGTTCCAGAATTTTTTTTTTGTTTCCAAAAATCCAGAACACAAATAGATTAGTCACAGGAATGTCAGAGGGAGTTCAACACTGAGAAACTTATATTTTCAATGTCCTGAAGGCAATGGTCATATGTTGTTCTCAAGCCACAATTAACCCTAGCTTAATGGAGTGTTCAATTGCAGTATCTCACCCAGCTTCTGCAGTCAGTGACAACATCAAAGCTGGGTGGGAACAGACCATCACTACACTGCAAACAGTAGATGACAGAGAATTTGAACTTTAGTATCCAGGTGTTAATTTTGCACAGTGTCCTAATCTCCTGCCCTGCTGGGCTTGGTCTACTTACATGGGTCAGAGGAGGGCAGCTGGCTTCAAAAAAAGAAATAAGTTCAAGTTTACTGATTCAGAATGATCCATTTTTGTCATAGTTGTATTATAAGGAATTGTCATAGAATCATAAGTCACATTGAAAAAGACCCTTAAGGTCATCAAGTCCAACTGTTAACCCAGCATTGCCAAGCCCACCACTAAACCACGTCCCTAAGTGCCACATCTACACAGCTTTTACATACCTCCAGGCATGGTGACTCACCCCTTCCCTGGGCAGCCTGTTCCAACACCTGACAACCCTTTCAGTGAAGAAATTCTTCCCGATATCCAACCTAAACCTCCCCTGGTGAAACTTAAAGACATTTCCTTTTGTCCTAACACTTGGAAGAAGACAGTGACCCCCACCTTGCTACAACCTCCTGTCCAGCAGTTGTCGAGAGTGACATGGTCTCCCCTCAGCCTCCTTTTCTCCAGAATAAATACCCCTGGCTCCCTCAGCCACTCCTCATCAGGCTTGTGCTCCAGCCCCTTCACCTTGCTTCCTTCCTTCTCTGGATATGCTCCAGCCCCTCGATGTCTTTCTTGTAGTGAGCGGCCCAAAACTGGACACAGGATTTGAGGTGTGGCCTCACTAGTGCTGAGTACATGGGGGCAATCATTGCCCTGGTCCTGCTGGCCACATTATTCCTAATACAGGCCAGCATGCCATTGGCCTTCTTGGCCACCTGGCCACAGGGTGGCTCATGTTCAGCTGCTGTTGACCAGCACCCTCAGGTCCTTTTCCACCAGGCAGCTTCGCAGCCACTTTGCCCGCAGCCTGTAGCTCTCCATGGGTTTGCTGTGGCCCAAGGGCAGGACCTGGCACTTGGCCTTATTGAACCTGATACACTTGGCCTCGGCCCGTGGATCCAGCCTGTCCAGATCCCTCTGCAGAGCCTTCCTGCCCTCCAGCAGATCAACACTCCCACCCAGCTTAGTGTTATCTGCAAACTGACTGAGGGTGTCCTCAATCTCCATGTCCAGATCATCGGCCTGGCCATCCAGCCAGTTTTTTACCCAGCAAAATGTATGTGAATGTAAGGTGTGAGCAGCCAGTTTCTCCAGAAAAATGCTGTGGGAAACAGTGCCAAAGGCTTCACTTAAAGTCTAGGTAGGCAACAATCACAGCCTTTCTCTCATCCACTAAGTGGGTCATCTTGTCATCCACAAGAGTCCCAGCTTATCTGGTCTTTTAGAGAACTATAAACCTGGACAATAGAGGAGAGAGCAGAGTCATCACTAAACATCATGTTTTAGCACTGACCCACAACAAACTATGATGTTTAATTGCTGCTATGATCCCTGGCACAGTTTTGGCTTTCCCAACCAGCTCTGTCAGAGAAAATAGCATGTACCAGGGACAATACCAATAGGTATTTTGGGTATGGCCTGGTTTTTAATGTTGGGAGGGACAAAAAGTGTTTATTTATCTGGGTCAGGTATCTCAGAACCAGAGAACTGGCCTATTTACATACTAGCCATTAGTGAGTGGATAAAAGGGAGAATAGGGACAGTGATTTATTTGGGTAGAAAAATTCTTAACTATTTCAGAGCTATTTGTTTCATGATATGAAGTACTTAGCCAACACAGCACCTTTTGACTGACTGTAAAGCAGATGCTTTGACCTAGAATGTCTGCTACTAACCAGAAAGTCTGTGCAGTTGTTACTGATCTAATGCCCAATATGTTTCCTGTATTTTCAATAAGAAAGCAGTCTTGATTTATCATTTTAAAGGAAACTGTCATTAAATTCTTCCACCCAACATTTTGGTGTTTTAATGTTAACTGCCTTGGCAGTCAGCATGGGTATATGTGAAAACCTCGAAGATTTCTTCCTTGTAGAATGAAAAAGAATAGCAAGATGATCTTTGCACTGAAAAGTAAAAGCCCTGCATGTGCAGGTTTTGTGCCTTTCAGCATTTATTTCCCTGCTAAAGGAAGAAGGGCACAGATCAGCTTTGCTCTGGTTTGTCACTCTGAGCAGTTTTTCTGGGAATCCATCACATTTGGCTGGTGGACAATTTCAGCAGCTAGCTACACTTCTGATTGTATTTTTCTCCCTGATGACTTCATCAAAAATTTGGGCCTGACAGGAATTATTGTCCCAAATGATTTGATTCACAGATTTCATGTCAGAATATTTGCCACTGCCACTGCTTTCACTAAAATTTACTCTCAGTATTTTGTCTTCTTGAAAGAACTACAAATACTTAAAAATCTTATTTTACACTGTTTTTCTTTAAAATCTCATGTATTTTGTAAGACAAAGAGAATTTTAGAAATAGCAGCCTCTAGAGCAAGTGAAGTTCAGCAGCAATAGATAAAGGAATGTAAATCTTTGTTTCTTTAGTGTTTATTCCACTTCTTTCCTATTTTGTCATGCAGCATTGCTAACTACCCCCTTGGCCTTGGATTGAACAAAGTCATCATTCTCTTAACGGATGAGTCGCAGCCCAGCCCTGAGGTTGTGAGCAGCTACAAAATCACAATTTATCGAGAGGACCGCCCCAGTCTCCCTTTGTTTGATGACTATATGATGTGTGGGTTTGTGCAGGTATTGTCTCTGCATTCTTTTGCTATACACATTAATAGGAATAGCTGGTTTCTGTTCGCTCAGGGGTATAAATTTGGGTACATGAGCCCAAGCTCATGTAGAGCCAGTGTTTGTTGAGATTAGAATCTGAGTTCTAAGCACTATAATTGCATGAAATTCAGCATTTACGCAACATTTTGGATAGAAGAGGTAAGTCCAGTTAGTGAAACTATAGGGATAAAAATATTATGCATAAGAGAGAAAACCTGGGACACATGCTGGATCAGAATTGTTTGTATTCCAAAGTTTAAGGACTACATTTTGGTTGCTGTTTGATATGGTGGGCAAAGATAAGCCAGCCAGTTCAAGGAGGGAAGTGACATTGTAAATGGTAATCATGGGCAGTGCTTTTGTCTGTGGAATTTTAGGCAGATTAAAAGGATTGGTTGGTTCATTCCAGAGCATCCACGAGTAATATATTTTGGCACAATTAATTCTGCAGCCAGGAAGCAGAATTTTCAAAACTATTGTGTTGAAACTGTCATCCATGTTCGTGTCAAATATCTAATCCTATCTTTATTTATCTTCTTTTTAAGATCTTAATATATCCTTTAGCAAAACTTGCTTCCCTTCCCTGGTTTCTTTCTATATACTGCAGAAGAGGTTGGGAGATCAGGGTGGTAGAAGGCAGAGCATTTTATATGATTGAGCAGATAAAGAGGGATTTTGTTTTTCTTGTCGAGAAATAATCACTAGGGCTTAAAACAGGAGCCAAAGAGATTATAAATGTTGATAGCAAATTCTATGTTGTCAATAATTATCTCAATCAGCAAATCAGGACTGCCAGAGAAAATGTATGTAGTAGTCATAGTGTACTGACTGCTGACCTGAATACCTGATTATGGTGTTGTCTGGCCCTCCACCTATTCTCTTTCTCTTCTCTTAGACTTCTCTTACAAGCTCAAAAGGTCAGGGACCATCTTCTTACTATTTGTACTGACTCAACACTACATCTAGTAGTTGCTACAGTAAAATAAGTATAAACATGTATAATACCTGAGATTTCAGTTCAGGTGTACAGCAACCTGCTTGACATCTGAAGTATGACTTAATATGAAAAGGAGAACAGCAGTAAACTGAACTAGAGTTATATTACTAGGAGAACACACTGGCTGGAATGATGTGATGAAAGCTCTTTTTGTTTCCTTATTTGGGGCATGTATCTGAGTGTAGGAACAGGAATTCAACCTCAAAAATATCTTCCTACACCAGAGTTTACACTGTTGTTAATGTTTTATGATAGCATTTATGAGACTGAGTATGAATCTTTGAAGTACTGTGAAGGCAAAGAGATCTAGACTGATAAAAATGAAAAGTGTTTTAGAAATTTCTTTTGATTGAGCTTGGTTTTCTGCTCCTCTGTGAATAACTACTCTAATTAATACAGTTGTTCAGAGCAAGGGATGGCTTCAGGAGTTTAGAGTAAAAACGAGATGAAAAGCATTCTTGTGGTATCTAATAAGCACTGTGAAGATACAGTATGAGATTCTAAAACAACTTTTAGATATGTTAGAGGCAAACTTATCAGAGAGTGCCTTTAAAAAACAAACAAAGGCTGGAGCTGGAGATAGAAATGGCATTCTAAAACATTTAAAAGCCTGCATTTTTTCCATTTGCTAGAACAGTATGTATTGTCTTTTGCTTAGAATGATTTTTTTTTATCAATACAAAACTCAGGTCTTAAACAACATCATTACATTTTGCTCTTCATAACAGAGAAAATTATGTACTCTTGCAGTGTGGGTTGATACACCCCCATCAGTGGCATGAATACTTGTTCTCTTGGTAATGAGACACCTGTTCTAGGAGCAAAAGGATAAATACAGCGTGAACTGATGGAGTCTCCTTTGGACACTTGACTAGGCACAAGTGGGATCACACATGAGGAGAGAAAGGCCACTGATAGTGGTGTGGTCTTTCTCATAGAAGGCTTCAGTTAAAATTCTAATCCAGCAGCTTTTTTCCTGACTTTCTTTTATGTTTAATCCCATTAGGATATTCAGGTTTCACTGCAAGATGATACTATAAGGAAGCTTACAATAAAAAGAGAGAGTGTGGGATGTGGTTTCCAACAGTCTAACAATTCTCATGCAGTTGAATAATCCTGGATTAATTTCAAGGTACTGAGCTGAGAAGTGTGTGGTTCCAATCTTTGAAAGCCCTAAAAAGGGAAAAAATATTGTCTCCTGTACTTTTTGAGAGCAGCTATAACATCCCCATTAAAACCAAATTAGTAGAGGATAAACTATCGTCTCACCGTAACACCTTCAGCAGATTTCGTTGCCTTCCATTCTGTGTTCTGCATTTTGCAGTATTGTTTGGACTGCAGATGGAGAGGTTATTGATTTGTGCTTGAACTTAATTTTGTGCAATTGCTGACAATATTCAAATTAAGTATCCTTGAAAGAATTGGTGCCATTTCATTATCACCTCTGAAGCTGTGATATGAAGATAGTCAGAATCCAAGGCAGTCAGCAGAAAAATCAGTGAGCTCTTAAGACAGAGTTATCAGCATCACTCTCAAGTGAAAGATCCCAGACTATGTACATACTATTGTAAAAGACAAAATATTTTATTCATTCTAGCACTGCCCATTATCTTTTAAATGCAAACAGATTTATCTATGCCTCACTTGAAATGTGTGGATGCTACCTCTTTGATTATATTTGCCTAGCTGCAATCATGGAGAATAACTGCTGATGTGCTTAGGGAACCTTTTGACCCTGTGAACTTCTGTACCTGTTTGTACCTACAGTGTCCTGTTGCCACATGGCTTGTTTTGGTTGTTTGGTTGTTTGGTTCGTTGGGTGTGGTTGAGTTTGGGTTTGGTTTGTTGTTGATGTTGTATTTTAATAATACAGTTATTTATTTGGGTTTGTATTTATATGGTGAGCAATGGATAGCTAATGCTAGTGTGTTTCATTCTCCGTCATCTTCTTTTGTGCATTTGTACATTTGATTCCAAAATCAGTGCAGTGCAGTGAGCTGATGTTCTGGCTGTCCTATACCTTTCTCAGGTCTGAGAGAATGAACTTACAGAACAGCTTCAAAAACTTTCCTGATTTTTATAGAACATCTTATTCCTATGTACTGTAATCACCTGTATTTTTGTAAATCCTTTTATCATATTCTTTTCCTAGAGCCGAGATAGCTCAAGAAGCCCAAGAGAGCTTATGATGAGATACTGACATAGCGCTGCTGACTGTATAACACTAAATGGCTGCAATGCAGCTGGAAACAAGATGCTAGGAACAACATGTTGATTTCTCTGTCTACTCAACTTCCATTGATCAGAAGGCAATTAAGACCTGAGCTAGCTTATTAACTGTATTTAACTTTACTACAGACTTTTTGGGGTAGAGATTAAAAAAACTCTTTAGAAAGAAAGAAGCCTTAAAAAAAAAAAAAAGAAAGTAATTTCATTTTTATGGTCAGGAAGATATGAGAATACTTAAATTTTTTCAGCTCAAGTTATACATTTCCAAAGGAAAGTCTTTGCCTAGTACTTTCATGCAAAGATTTCAAAGAACCTTACAAATATTAAATAATGTAAAAAAAAAAACAAAACCAACAGCTTAGGAGAGAAACAAAGAACTTGTCCTATAGTAGGACAGGCTGGAAGCACATTAGTCTCTTCCAGATTTCCCATTAGCTTCACTAGATTCTGTGTGACCCTATTAAAAACCACCCATCTCTTCTGTCCCAAGGACATTGTGGATGCTGTGAACAGACTCTTAGGTTTTGCAGTGGTTATTGTAGCAGCAACTCACCCTCTTGGCAGTTCTGAGTTTGAGTGTCTTGCTTGAAAAGGCATGGAAAGTACATCTCTGGAACTGAATATACAGTCTAATTATCTCAGCAACCAGACTGTATCTTATTTGCAAAGTTAGCTTACTTCCCTTTCAGAGAAAAAAAAGAATATCCATTATAGGAGCAATCATGCGTTGCATTCTTCCAGCTTCTCAGATATAGAGCTGGTGAGAATTTTTTTCAACAGTTTTGAATTTTTCAGAAAACAACATAGAAATGCCCCAGACTTCAAAACAATAGTTTGAGGTGGGTTTTTTTGTTGTTGTTGTTATTTGAATGAGGATGTTTTGATTCAGTGAGGACTATTTGATTTAAAGATTTTAGCATTTGAAAGTTGTATTGGTATAACTGTTAGATATTTTAGGTATTGTGCAGTCCAGAGTGCTAACTCGTTTCAAGGAGGGAGTGGCTGGGACAACCAAAAAGCTCACTCATTAGATCTGAAATAGCCAAGTCTAAATTTTCCTCAGAAACACTGGTGAGAGCACAGTATGACAATCATGTTTTCCAGGAGCAATGCCAACTTAAGCATCCCTTTCCCTGCCTACAGCTACTCATGAACCAGATGGGAAAACTTCTTTTAAAATGAACTAGTTTCTAGGATAAGGTTCTCATTCTCGCTGTGTGAACACAGGGAGGGGGTAAGTGCAGGGGCAGAAATGAGCAGCTGAGCACAGAAGGAGGGTTAGCGGGTGCTGTTTAAGGCAGCTTTTTCTTTCTTCACGAAAGAAATTCACATTGGGATTGGGTTTAAAGCTCTTGCTGCTTTTGAATGAGAAGGAGCTTCATGTTCAAAAATTGTAGAAGTGATTTATGGATGGAAACACACAAAACACTAGAAGTACTTTTGCATTGCTATTAATCTATGAATTATTTTGGTTCTGTGTGACTGCAACCCACTTCCCATAAAAAACAAAACAAGGCTCACATAGCCTTGAGGAGCAAATACGTAGCAAATTGAACACATGTTAAATTGTCAGCAGTTCAGGTGAAAGCCACAAAATAGAGAGCTAGTAGAGAGAGACTGCCATAAAAAGAAGGCTGAGGTCTTACATCTTCAACTGCTGTATGTCAGCATGGTTCAATTAATTTCAGGGGAGCAATTCCAAATTATACTGATTGAGTACCTGTCCTGACAGAAACTTACAGCTGAATTCTCTTCCATTACATATGCCAGGCAATGCTTATGAGCAAATTCACTTGCATAAAACTGCTGAATTTGTTGGTAATTTTCCTAAACATTTAGGTTAAACAACAGCTTAGGATAATCTAAAAAACTACTTGAAGGTGTTTTAAAGTATTTAAAGATCAAGGGATGTATACTCACCATTCACTATAAGTATAAACTGAACAAACACCTAAATTGAATAAGATAACTTGGTGCTTCTAAAAAAGTATATTTAAGATGATATAGAAGGGAGAGATGTAAATAATAAATACACTTAGCTAATTTACAAGTAGAGGGTTAATTTGTGAGTGTATCTCAGAGAAAACTTTGTAGAGTCAGCATGTTCTGTCTTTGTCAACACTGGGGAGAGACAGCTTACCACATTTTCTTAATTATACCAAAGACTTTTGTGATGATTTAAAGCATTGCTCTGTAGATGAGTCAGAGGAACAATTAACCAGTGTCATGGATATTCTTTATATTTGTGCAGTTCTGTGCTGAACTCTTTTTGGATCTCAGAATCAGGATATGGCTGTTAGGCTGACATCTTCATCAGTGGCCAGTATCTGCTGCTTTAAGGAAAGCTCTCAAAAATTCAGCAGAGCATAGATCCATCATTTGAAGGAATTAATACAGTGCTCTGGGTTTTCTCTAGAAGTCAAGCCCATCTTTCACCTACAAAGTTAACTTTGTAGACAGTCTGCACTATCATCTGGTAGTCACAAGTTCCCATAATCAGTGCTCACTGTGAGACATCTGCTGGAATCTGAGGAGGCCACAGAGAGCAAATGGGCACAACTACGGCATAAAATGGGAAGAAACAGCAAAAGAATGAGTTTATGTGTGCTTCTATTTAGGCATCTCTTGTTCTGAGCATGGAATAAAAAATTATAGTTTTACTCTGTATCTCCAGTAGGCTGTGCCTGACTACGACCATCATCCTACTCGCCAATATTTTGAGGATGCCACATTACAGAGGCCAGACTTTAAGGTTCAAGTTCATGTTGTCTCCAGCTGCCCAGAGAAAAGTTTATAGTCTTCCAGTTTACAGTATTTTACTTACGCTCCTGATTTTATATTAGTTGTGCTTAGTCTTCTTTATGTAGCTAAGTTTCCTGTTTAACATATGATTCAAGATTAATACCAGATACCCTCCAGGAAATGTTTCCAGAAGTTTCAGGCAGAGACTGAAGAGAGCGGATGTTTCCATGTAGCAGCAGCTACATTTGTCATTATTACGATGCACTGTACTTAGGAAATGGTGTGTTACACGGATCACTGATGGATAAATTGCCACCAGTGCTTTGAGACAATCCATATGAATACTGATTCAAGGAATCAACAGTTACAAGCCAATAGTGACTGGGATGACACCAACAAACTAATTTGGTTCATAATCATTAGCCAGAAGAAGTTTTAAGTTGCTATAATAATTAGCCCTTGAAGACTGAGAATTTTATAGGCAGCTTTCAGCCTTAGTTTTTCCAATGTTCCCCTTCCTTGGTTGGCACTCTTGTGGATAAGAACTTCTTAAGTCAGGAGTGATATCACTCTTCAGCACCACTGAATTTATTGACAGAACTAGAGTTGTTTGTAGCACCTCCTACCTCAGCAGTGGAAAATTTAGTATCTCCTACCATTCTTTTCTTCTTTTATGTGTTTGCAATTTGGCACAGTCTTACTAGGGACATCCCATCCTCCTAGATACTCAGTTATGTGACTCCTGACTTGAATGGTGATTTTGCTGTTACACTGCCACAGAAAAATGTCATTAGTATATAATTATGTGATGAACAAAACCATAAAAGATAAAACTCAATGACCTGACAGAGCAATTTCATTCTTTTGTGTGCTCAGGTCCTTCTCCCCTTTCACTGATGTCATCCCATGAGTGTGCGTGACACATTAGAGAAGATGAAGATCTGCCCATAAACTAGCCAAGGAGAAACTCGTAATTGCATGACTAAAAATGTCAGGGAGTTAAATTGTGACCGGTATGATTGCAACTGGTGAACAAAATCCCACTGGTGCTAGTGGGGTGTATGGTTGGACATTTCAGCCTTACAATAGCTGCTCCCTACAGTGCTGCAGGACAAGGAGATACTGAGGCAGATACAGTGCTGTGGGTGCAGATTCTGTAGATACACTGCTATCTCTGAGCCCATGACAGACTGTTAGTACAGACTGGAAGAGATCCAGGCTTTTCTGATTCCTTGCCTTCAACCAAAGGATTAAAATGTCTTTTTAAATAATAGCAGCGAATCATTGTGGGTGGCTGTGAAAGGAGACAGATGACAGTAAATGCTGGGTAGGCAATTCTGCTCCTGAGAGAATACTGTTCTCTGAAAAAGTTTATCAGAAAACCTATTTTTATATAATTTTTGTCAGCTATGTGGTTTTTTGTTTGTGCTAAGTTATCAGGCAATCATCCCACATATTTAGATTTCAATTATGGTCCTTCTTTGCTCTTATTTTTGATATTTTTAATATAATACAGTAACACTACTGGAATCAATTACATTTTGCTAGACAACTGGTAGCAGTAACTTTTGCAAAAGATTCCTCATAGCACAGACTTTTTTTGTGCTTATTCTTGCTTCCTCTCTCTGCCCTGCACAGTGATTCCTCCATGCATTGCTGCATTGTGGTGCAGTTCATGCAGAGAGCTATAGCTTGATGGACTGATGGCCCTTTAGGGAAAAGAGGGAGCCACACGCTCGAATCACCTCAACCTGAGGTCAGCCAAGAGAGAGAGTGTTTGGGGGTTCCTGGCCCAACCTGGTTGGGTTACTTCCTTCTGGCTGCTCCTACCTACAGAAGGGCACTGCAGGAGCCAAATGCTGGGCAGGCAGAGGCAGGTCCTCTTGAGTCATGCCCTCGGTTGTACTGGTGATACTACCTCGTGAAGGCACCGGAGATCTCTGGAGAGGAACAGATGATGTACTTGAGGACTCTGTCTCCCTCTACCAGCTGTTGTTTTTCCATGATTCCACAGGGAACCTAGCTTAGCTGTCTCAATCACCATGCTGGGTCAGGATTTGCATTGCCTACATTAACTAGGCTAAATTAGGAAGGTAGAATGAAGCCCATAATTTTTTGATGCTTCCATTTCCAACTATAGAATGTCAGGATTTAAAAATTAACTCCTCAGGAAAGCATAAAGCCTTACAGGTCTTTGAATGAACCATGTAAGCATGAAAACTTCGAAGTCTGAGTTAAGCAGTTCTTCTTTACAAGTTCCAGAAAATCCAATGACATTTAAAAGTACAATAATTGAAGGGGGTGGGGAAGAAGAAGGGGTCATCCGAAGTTTCTGAAGCCTCACTGAAATATTTAGCTTATGTTTTGGGTAAATAGCTGTGTCAGTGTTTGCACTCTGTCAATGTACCTGATTCATGAAGAGAAAGTTCATTAATTAGAAATAACTTGCACTGTATGACAGCACACAAAGTATTACAACCATGATAAAACTGCCAGTTTATAAATCACAGACAAATCACTGCAGGCATGTGAGTGACGTATTTGCAAAGTGTATGTTGAGAGTAAATCTGTGGGGTTTTTATAAGTGGTCACTGCAGTTTGTACTGAAGCAAAGGTTATTGTTAAGGTTAAACTTCAATAGGTTTGTGTGATACACCAGGGCTCTGTGGTGCTTTGTTAACATTTTTTGGTGAATGGTGGCACTTGTTGAAAGGCTAGTGTGACAGTAGAGTGAGGGGGCTGTTTGTGCTGACTGTGCACAAGCTGGTCTAAGCACAAGGAGCAAACAAGGTACCTCTGCTGCATGGCACCCAGGCCATTCCAGCTACATGTTAATGGAATATCCCAGTTTCTGGTACATGAGCTTATTACTCTGCAAGACTTTCTGTCATGCTCATAGACGTATCATGAGGGGTGTATGGTAAAACTGTCTAGAGCCACATTTGGGGCACACAGAAGTTGCATTTTACTTAGTTACACCATTGTACACCTCAGCTCTCCCAGTTCTGGCACTCTCCAAGCAGACTGTCATTTGGATTTAGTAAAAGCTTCTGTGCCCAATTTTGTGATGTGTATAACAGTAAAAAAAGAGAAAAATGTGCTTCATTCAAGCTCTTTGAACAGGGAAAATCTCCCTTTGACTTCCATGTAATTTTTATCTAACCTAATAGGCTTACTTTCTTAACGTGTAGGATCAAAAAATGAGTCTGCAGAAAAGAGTATGCCTCCTATTGCATCTCCAGAAATAATAGCTGGTCTTTGATCATCTCGCTTTTTGATGCTAGTGGAAATTATTGGTGGCATTTTGGCATTGAAAAGCTGTAAAGTGAAGTAGAGGGTATAGGTTGTTATGAAGATATAAAAGGAAGTCTGATGAGTCATGGTACTGACACTGTAAGTCTTAATAGCAATTTGTCTGGACTTCTAATGCCAGTCTTGAAATTCTGATTTGGTAAAGTTAAAGCGGATAATTCTGCAATTCAGCCAAATGGTACAATAGAACAATGAAGAGTGAAGTGATTTATTGTTGCACTGCATAAAGGCTGTCACCTCTTCCAGCTATACAGTCACAGTGCATATTTGAAATGCAGATTTTTTTCCCCTGTGTGCTATTTTGGTAAAAATGTGACATGACCAAAATCCTACGGTGGGTCTCGATCTGGTATAGAGGTTTGACCATTTTTGTTCTCCTTGAAAGAGATGTGGATGCTGTGGCTCCAGGAGTCAGTAACTTACTCAGGCTACCACAGAAAAGATGGGAAATGGGATGATTCCATATCTCCATGAAAACCTCAAAGAAAACTGAGACCTGAAGATTTTATTACAATATGGGGCAGTCCTTAAGTTCTGGGCCTGTCCGTGATAAATGTGGGAAATTTGGTCACCCTTGTTAAGAAGCTTGAGAAATGGCATACTTCATGGACTGGAGAATTACAGATTTAGCTTAATTCCTGTATGTCTCTAACATCAGTCAGAAGTAGTTGTACCTAGGTCACAGAAAACTAGATGTTTTGTAGTTTCATCTAGAGAAACTTATGGAAACTCAGAATCCAACTTCTTTTCTCAAAGTTCAAGAGACAAGTAAGGAAGTCAGTATTCTAGATTATTTTACTTTGTTCCTCAGTAGTTTCTTCTTAGAATGTTCTTAATTGAGATCCAAAATAGAATCCTAGCTGGCTTGTCAGATTCTTTCTGTATAGAGCTGTAAACGTATGAAAAAGGTTTTACTGTTCTAAAGACTGCCAGTTTTGGCCTAGTTCCTCCCGAGTAAGATGGTAAAAGCTTCTTGCATGGATAATCATAGTTTAATTGGTCTGATTTTGTGTTTGTTTAACAACTTGATAAAGAGCAGCAAAATGAGTCATTGAAAAGTATTTACTATGTAAGATGAGTCCAACACCTGAAGGACAAACTTCTGCCAAAGTCAGGAAGCCAATTCACCACTGCTCTTGCTCCTTTTGGAATCAGGGTAGGTATAAAACACAATCACTTATATAAAACACAATCACCAATGTATGACAAAGAAGAGACTCAGATTTGATTTTCTTTGCTGAGAAAAGCAGGTTCATAGTGTAGATCCATTGCTATTTCTGTGCCTGTAAAATTGTCTGTATCCTACAGAGAACTGTTATTCTCTTTACCTGGCCCTCTACAGGTTTTGTTTCAAAGCTGAAATCCAGGGCATTCATTATTGACAGTTCAATTGATGTATTCTTTTCAGTTCACCTCATACACTGCTCTCAAATTCATCTGAAAATGTGAAATAGCCTGTTGAATTTTCCCCTTGATGATACCACAATAGATGTGAAAGAAGAGCCTTCCACATAAGGCTTCCTAAGTGTTAACAGATCATGAAAATTGGCAACAACTGTTGTGCTGAGTATCATAACCTGCAAGAGGAGGGCCAGCAATTCCACAGTGATGAGAAGAGAGTGCTTGGTGTTTGAGCTGTGGTCACATTTGCCTTTCAAGTCATTTGGGCCTCCATGCCACACTTTTCAGGAGAAGAAAGCTAATGCAGCTGCCTTTGTTAATCAGTCAGTATGACCCAGGCCCTCGGGGAGGCAGGCAAAGGCAGATACATACTGAGACACACAATCCTTGCTGATTAACAGTGAAAGCTGGTAAAGTTACTCTCTAAGCCTGTCTGGCCCATCAGCTGCAGAAATGTAATTTAGATGATTATCTACATGCCCATTAAACCTTGTGACCCATCACTAGTCTGTTTGAAGTTTGCCTGCTTAAACTCGATAATAGGAAGAATAGAAGGATTAACTCAGAGGTCATGAAATAAGAGAGCAGCAAAGAAGATGACAGAAGAGCAGAGGAAAACTTCCTACTGCATGTATTTGGTAAGGAGGAAGAACTACAGTACCATGATCGTCTCAGCAGATACTGTTACTTTATGGAGCAAGCAAGCCATCTGGAATTCAGGCCATTTAATACTTCTCTGTGTGTGCTTTCAACCTATTCTGTTTAGCTGCATGAAGAAAACAAACTGCCTGTGGGATCAATGTTGTCAAATTAGGTGTTTACTAAACATAATGCAACATAAAAGAGTGTGGAATGCTGGTGGACAATAAGTGTTTCTGATTTTATTCAGGGCTAGAGTGTGTGGATATAAACAAGGAAACCACTTAAATCAGTCACATAAGAGTAGTTTGCAGTCAGGTCAGCATCAAGTCCAGTCTTGTTCCCTTTAGGATAAGAATCTCCAGCCATTACAGATGCTTGTTAACTTAAGGACTATGAATGAAAATCTTACCCAGTGATCCCTTTTTATTTGGTCAAATTGAAATAAATATAAACATTTATAATAATCTGCTTAAATTAGTTGCAGGATGTTGCAATGAAAATGGTGACCAGTTAAAACTAAATTCGTAGAGAAAAGGTGGGATGCATTGCAGAAAACAGGATGGAATACATGAGTACTTCAGTAAGGGCGTCCTGGGGTCTGACTAGTTACTGGAAGAAGACGAGCTTGAACTTTAAATGGAGTCTTGAAGGTCATTTACCTACTTTTACATATATTACCACTCTTAAAATTAGTCCTTGCCTTTTCGCTAAAGACAGTCAACCTATTTGCTGAGAAACATTGGCTGGGAGCATATTTCACTGTATTTCAAAGAAGACAAAACCATTCCTCTCATGCTGTGTCTGGATCCCTAGGTTTTGCAATATTAGATCTCTTTATAAAGAATTATTGTGGTCTATTTTGCAATACTTTTGGTATATTTATTTATTTAGATTTTTGTTCATATAGTTATGATTAAACATAGTTCTGTTTCTCATTTAATTGTGTTGAATCAAGCATATTTTCAAGACTCTTCATTTACATGTACAGCTCTGTATGAAATACAGCAATATGTTACTGGCATTATTCAGTGCTGTAGCAATTCATTCTATAACCTGAGACTTTTCCCCCAGTGCTTTTAGTATTTTTTTTTTCTTTGTGACTGATACTGCAAACTCAGATACCTGATGCTCTGAAGCTAATGCCTGTACTTTGTATGCATACAAAAATGCATAAATTTTAAAATTCCACTTTAAGCATCACCTGAAGATGCCTTGAACATTAATCTGGTCACAAATTTTCCAAATTAGTGTCAACCACAGTTGGATCTTCAGTGTAAAACTGTCAGTCTTCATGTGTTGACCACATTGGCAGTGGTTCTCACCTTGAAAAATATAAAAGTTTTAGGAGGGAAACAAACTTCTGTTCCTGATCATAAGTCTTCCATTGAGTGGCATGTACTCAGCTGTTTGCAACCAGACTGCTTCAGAGGACAGAAGTCATTCATAAATCTCATTCCATTGGTGTTGTCTGAAAAATAAAGTAGATGCCAATATCTGCTGGGAAGCCTTGCAGAAAACAGATCAAAGGCTTCTGGAGTTTATTTAAGAAGGAGCAGTTGTGAGTGGCTTAATGTCTGAGCATGGCATGAAAAGTGAAACAGCCATGACAATGAGCCACCATGTGCAGAAGGCCTCTGGACTTCAGTAAAGAATTTGAGTAATATGTGGTACAGGTGGATGGTTGTCTCAGCCTGTCATTCTGTTATTCCTTTGTCTCTAAGGAAGGCATTGCCTCCTCTGTCTAACCCCATTAAAAGGGGGAAAATTTCTTCTGAAAGTCATTGCAGAATAGATCCACCTTCACTTACACAATGTTGAGCCTGCCAAAGAGATGCTTTCTTCTCTAGGGCATTTGGTTTAAAGGTCTGTGATTATGTGTCATTCACTTAACCTGTGGCCAGTGTTCTGGCCAGCATTTTTCCTTTGATGGCATGAAGCTGTGTCAGGCAAGATTTGGGCAAGATATTAGGAAAAGGTTTTTCATCCAGAGAGTGTTTGGGGGGCACTGGAACAGGCTCCCCAAGGAAGTAGTCACAGCACCAGCCTGACAGAGTTCAAGAAGTGTTTGAACAATGCTCTCAGACACATGGTGTGACTCTTGGGGCTGTCCTGTGCAGGGCCAGTAGCTGAACTCGATGATCCTTATGTGTCTCTTCCAACTCTGGACATTCTATGAATCAATGATTTGAGAGTTTCTGAATGAAACCTGTATCTCTGTTCCAGGTGTGAGAAACTGTCTTATTTTCCATTAGAATTGTCTATTTTACTTATGTCTGCTCCTCATATGTCTTTGTGGTGGGTTGACCCAGGCTTGACCCAGACCACCAAAGCCACTTTATCACTCCCCTCCTCAATTTGGCAGGGGAGAAAAAAATACAATGAAAGGCTTGTGGGTCAAGATAAGGTCAGGGAGAGGTCACTTGCTGATAACTGTCATTGGCAAAACAGACTTGACTTAGGGAAATTAGTTGAATTTATTACCAATCAAAATCAGAGTAGGATAATAAGTAAAACAAACCTTAAAAACACATTTCTTCCCACACTTCCCTCCTTCCCTGGGCTTAACTTCATTCTTGATTTTTTACCTCCTCCCCACCAGTGGTGCAGGGAGATGAGGAATGGGGGTTACGGCCAGTTCATCACATGTTGCTTCTGCTGCTGCTTCCTCTTTGGGGAGAGGAGTCCTTACTGCTGCTCCAGCATTGACATCTCTCCCACAGGAGACAGTCATCCTCAAACTTCTCCAGTGTGAGTCCTTCCCTAGACTGCAGTTTTTCATGAACTGCTCTGGCATGCATCCCTTTCCACAGGGTGCAGTCCTTCCAGAACAGACTGCTCCAGTGTGGGTCCCCTGTGGAATCCCAAGTCCTGCCAACAAACCCATTCCTGCATGGACTCCTCTCTCCACAGGTTCTCAGGTCCCTGCCAGGAGCCTGCTCCAGTGCAGGCTTCCCATGGGGTCACAGACTCCTCTCAGGCATCCACCCGCTCCAGCATGGGGTTCCTCCATGGGCTGTGGATGGATATCTGCTCCACCATGGGCCTCCATAGTCTGGCAGGGGCACAGCCTGTCACACCATGGTCTGCGCCATGGTTTGCATGGGAATCTCTGCTCCAGCACCTGAAGCACCTCCCCTCCCTCCTTCTCCACTGACATTGGTGTCTGCACAGTTGTTCATCTCACTTATTCTCACTCCGCTCTGGTCACAATTACTTCTGCACAATAAATATTTTATATTCTTCTTTACTCTGCTATCCCAGAGGCACTACCACCATCTCTGATCGGTTCAGTCATGACCAGCGGGTGGTCCGTCTTGGATCTGGCACCGTTGGACATGGAGGAACCTTCTGGCAGCTTCTCACAGAAACCACCCCTATAGCTTCCCCCAGTACTCAAAGCTTGTCATACAAACCCACTACAGTCCTGTAGAATGCCTTGATTTATAAAATACCTTGGGACAGCTGCAACATCTTCAGTTCATACCACTAATAGATTGTAATAAAAATAGTGCCTGTGCTTCCCTGTGGAATCATTGCTCCTGTGTTTTAGGGATTTCCCATTATTTTCTTCTTCCTTCAGCCATTCCCAATGTGGCTATGTTTTCTTCATGGATGGCACATACAACAGCAAAAAAACCCCCAAAAAACCAAAACCAAAGAAGAACCTGAGAAGGCTTAAAAATTTAAATAAGTGGCTATCCTGGTATCTCAAGGTGGTCCCTACCCCTTAGTCAGCTTTCTCTTTATTGACCTCAGTGGGGTAGAAAGGCACAAGCCTTTTCCTGGCCATACCAGGCTCTGCTGGGAGAATGGCTGAGGAATGCTTCCAGTCACTCTGACCTCTTAGTTTGAGTTCCTCCAAGGAAAGGAAAAGCTTCAGCAGGGAAGTTCCCGACTATTGCATCTTTAGCAATGAAATCCCTTTAGAAAAAGATCAAGGAACCTACTAGCAACTGCCATGTGAAAAGGATACAAAGAGAAAGGAAGAGAAAGGGAGCAGGTATCAATTGCCTCAATACTCCTTATCACATCAGAAGCTCAGTATCACATCTTCCTTCAAGGTGCTGATCCCAAAGAGACTGGGACTGTGCATACTGGCCCTTAATGCATCCAAACGGCCCTAGATACCTGTGTTTCGGTACCTGTACCAAACCCTGAATACCCTGAACGTTGCTGGCTGGTCACCTGATTGGGTAAGGTAATTTCCATGACCTCTTGTTGCTATATGATTTTTTTTCCATGAAGTATGTTGTCACAACTCAAAAACTGTACTGATACGCCTCATAACTGTCGCCATTGTGCTATAAATTTCCTGATCCAACAGGCTAGTGTTTTTCATACTATTGAGCTACAGATAAAAATCAAAAAAAGGTATTGGAAAAAGACTTCCCAAGGGATTGTCTTCTTTTAATCAAAATTAAAACATTCCTAAGTAAAATTTTTGTGCCATCATATCTTTTTCAAAAGATGAAATGCTTGACAGAAAAGTTGCACAATTTTAATTTAGTGATTCTTCTGGGGGCTTTTTTGAGGCAGATGTTTAACACTTCAGAATTTTATTGTGAGAGAGTGCGGATGTGCTGGAAATTGGTTATGATAGTAACAAGAATCTCTAAGAGCTGCCAAGCAAATTCTAGACAAAAGGGAACACTACACAGAATATGTGAATTAAACAACAATATGGTAACAGCAAAAAGACAGAAAATACTTTAGGGACCTCTAATCCCCATGGCTTGTTGAGGTTTCAGAAGAAAAAAATGAATATCTAGTGCATTTTTCTGCAAAGTTGTATGCATGCTTAACTTCCCACACTGGACATTTCCACTGAAGTCAGTGGGATAGCTTGTTCAGAATAATACCATATGTCTCCATTTTTTCAGGCCCAAAGTCTTAAGCTGTATTTATTTGGTCTGGGATGTGTATAGTAGTATCCATGTTCACATTTGTCCAGGACAGTCATTACTTACTTACTCCTAAAACAGAAACATATTTGTAGTGTCTATCAGTGCTCCTGACTTTTGTCTTCTAAATCTGACTGCTCTTTTGCATGGTGACATGCTTTGATATTTATGAAAAATGACCCTGTTCATTAGATATGAAAAAAATAAATGCTCTATTTAGATTTTTATGTGAATTATCACATTATTAATTCAGAGAAGCATATTCCTTGATTACACAGAGTTGTTGACAAGTATCAAGGATTTTCATATACATGTGGGGCCTGGATACTGTGTTCTGAACTAGTTTTGCAGTGGGATTTCCTGAAGTCTTTACAAATTGGTGGAACATAATCTGCTAGAATAATCAGAAATAGCAGAGAAAGAATACAGCCTCTTATTCCTTCTTTTTTCTTTCTGTCTTTCTTCCTGTCTATGTGTACATTTGGTTGCTTTGTTTGGGCATGTTTGTGGAAAAATATCTGTTAGGTCCTCCATCAATGTCCCTTCCAAAATGAAAAACTATGAAAATGAAAAATGCTAGTCTTCCTGGGCTGGTAATGTAATAGAGTCTGATCAAATTTTTTGGGGAAAACAGATCAAAGACATGCAAATTTGGAAATCCTCAAGTGGATTTAGAATTTGTGTCTCAATTCCCATTGGGCCAGAGCCTTGGTAAGTAGGGGAAGTAATCAAAGGAAAGGGAGAAAATTTAGTTGTATGTTTTGTGTTGGAGTGACTGATCTTTTATCTTCTGAGCATCATACTTGGGTAACTCTTCAGACCTCAAGTTGTCATCTTTTCCACCAGTTTATGAACAGAGTAACAAAGTACTCAACTGGTTATATGTACCTTGGATGTACCTTTAAAATTCCACCATAAAAACATTTCATCAGCAGTATTAAATCAAATGCTTTCAAGTATTCTGTAGCTGATTTACTCAAGACTAAAAAAGTATATACAATGAACGCTTTACCTGATCAAGTGATAATTGACGCATTTTTTATTTTTAATAGTAAAATGAACTGAAGTATTACACAGTGCGCATTATGTCTTCTGGCAATTATGATTTTATGTTCTTCCTTTCCTAAATTCATTGGTAAACACAGAGCTTTCATTTGTCAAAAATATGCAAGATACTAATGTTTACTGTAAAATCAACCAGTCCTCTTACTGTTTCTTTATGTTTGTAATTAAATACTTAAAGTTTTCCCTTTGCCAAATCTTTGTATTCTTTGCACTGAATGAGTTGACAAGTCTAGCCTAGGAGTAAACACAACACCTGAAATCCTCTAGCTGATTGTGCAATGAGACCAGAAGCTAAACTGAGGTCTTCATGAAAATCTGGAAATACCACAATAGAATATGAGAAAAAAAAATGCAACAAGAATTCTGTGTTTATACTTGATCTTAGGAAAACATCCAAAACGTGTAGATGCATCATGCAAGACTGTGTGTTAATCTTCACATTAAAATCTTAGGATATGACTTTTCCATTCTTAAAACAGTGTGGAACAATTTAGAGGAGTTGTTTTGGTTTGTCGAGGGGGGTGGGGGTTTAAGATAAAATTCAAATCTTGCAGCTGAAAACTTGAAATCTAAATGAAAGTTATAGGCAGGGCCAGTCATGAGCAGAGTCCCTTCCTGTGGCTGTACAGGACAAGGCTCTGCAGTATGCATGCTGTATACCACTAAACAAATGGCAGGAACACATGACCAAAGAATTTATTTGTGTTTTAGTAACCCTGAGATCAAAATAATATAGACGGGTTACAGCAACCAAAGGAAAGTACTACAGTTATCTCTACAAGCAGTAAATCCACTGAACAGAACAGCCATGTAGGAACAGCATTGACAGCAGGAGCTCTCAGTCCCTGGCATGTACACTTACACTGGTATTTCATTTCTGGTATTCAAAGTTTCTTGTCTCTGATAACCTCTGCCACTGCAGCTCCCCATTCAGTTGTGTATTCAATCTTCCACTGTAACATTTTGACTGCTACAGAGGGTTGGAGAAACTAAGGTTTGTGTTCAGAGCAAAAGTAGCAAAATAAAATTAATACCAGTACAAGGTTATGGTACTTACTTTGTTTCTCCTGTATGAAATTTTATAGGTCTTAAATTTTCCTCTTTCTTTCTCCCTCCATTTTTCCTTTCAACTTTCTCACTTTTCTCATTTCCTTTGGGAATTCTGCTGAGAATGTATATAGATTGAGGAGAATGAGGTTAAAATTTGCTCTGCATGAGCTGATGCTCCCAGTCATCCACCTCCCCTTAGGGATGAAGTACAACATTTGTCAGCTCAGTCACTGTGAAAGTTCACATACAGGTTCCACTCTCACAAACCTTCCAGTTCCCCAGCTGTAAGAGGAAAGTAGAGGTCAGGAAAATTTTCAAGCTTGTAAATAAATTATGGTATTTGTTCGCAATAATCCAAGCAGATTGGATTGCAGTCTGAGAAGAATTGGAAGATGAGTACAAAAGACTGTAAGGTCACCTAGGACAGGTGTTGAAACCCAGAACACAGTGACCCCCTGCAACGATGACCTTTTCCCCCTATTGCAAACATGGTTAAGCCCTCTTAAATATTGCACCAAATCACTGAGTACTTTAGAGGCTGTTGGTGAACAGGACTTTAAGATCCAGGATTTAAGGACATGATCTGTGAATCCTTGGCTCAGCAGATACATTAGCTGTCCAGTTTTCTGGATGGTGTAGAAAATACTCAGAGGGAGCCACTCTGTTTCCTTTTACCTGAGCCCAGGGAAGGCTTCTCCATAGTTTGTTTGGCAGGATGCTGAGACTCAGGCCCACTATCTCCTGATAGAGAAAGTGCACTGTAAGCTTTTATAAACTGGCAATTCCCTGTATTGCTAACACTTACATACAGATAGAGAGCAGCTAGTGTGATAAGCAATGCTACCCAGCAAAAAACCTTTAAGAAGAAAAGACATCCCTATTAAAGGCATCATATAAACAGCAAAAAAAGCATTGTAGATCACAGTGGGAGAAACTTGCATTATGTCTCACTATTAGTAGTTCTTAACTTGCAGTAGTAAGGATAAAATGGACACTTTTTTTTTTTGAAGGAATTTTTGCCAAGGAATGGGAAGGTGCCTGGCTCACAGAACCCCAGCTATCTTTAGTTCTGCTTTGAAAAACACACTTCTGCACATACTGATTTCAGTTGTGCACACAGCTTTGGCCACACATTTCAAGATTTGGACACATGACTAGGATGCATTTTCAAAACTAATAATAAATATTCAGAAGTCTTTTAAAATATGCGCGATGAATAACACATATTCAAAACGACCTGAAAGCAAATTCAAACTGTGAGACCCAGGGTCTTGAAATGTCCAGCAGAGAAGTCAACATTAACTGCATGAAATTGTTTTGTGTAGAAGAAGGGAAAGATTATTCTCTTTATTTTACTTATATTCATGCATTTCTTTTCAGATCTATTGCATACTTTATGTTGACATTATAAAGCAGTTTACTGTAATCCATATTAAAATTGGATTTTTTTTCTTAAGCTTTTTTATATTTTTTGCATTTTCTTGTTGCAAATGAGGACTGAGCCTGCATTCAGCTGTTGCTGTGCCAGGCTGGCGTAACCCCACCAAAGTAACTGATGCTTTGTGACTGAGTACAGACTGTGCGTTTGTACATTTTGCAAAGCATCTGGAAACTTCGGTGGATCAGAGCCAAACCCATAACTCTTTGTTATTGCTTTCATTATGTGATGATTTTATGACATATAATATTCCATTTTCTTAACAGCAGTCTTTTAAATGCAAACCTCTGAGAACTGATACATTTCTGTCCCTAACTTTTGTTCATTGCTTGCTTGGGTAAGGGTGTTTTATTGGAGACGGGCTAAGATGTATTTGTTTGAATCTAGTGCTTGAACATGACAAACTTTTAGCACCTTACATAAACAGTTTAGGCATCTGAGTCAGCTTTCAAGACAGGACTGAGGGTATCATAACAAATCTGATCCTAAATCAGAAAATAACATGAAGGACCGAACCATTCATTCACTGTCTGAAAGACTGATATAGTCCCCTTAATAATATAATTTGCCTGGGAACATCAGAGTCCCCATTTGAAATGAGCACTCAGAAAAATGGAATGAAACAAGTTGAATTACTTTTTTTGTACCTTTGGCTGCCTTTAGAAATATAAAGAAACTTAACAGATATTTGCTGCTTTGAATATTTGCAGTGCTAACCCTAGGTCTGAGACAGGATAATTTATTTTCATTTGACAGGTGGGTTTTTTGTACTTAGGGTTTCAGAAATCACCGAATTTCACATTTAAATTATTGCATATAACTATACATTTTATTTTAAAGAATGGGCTAAAGCATAACAGTGGTTCAATAGAAGACATGAAGTACTTTCGTTATCATCTTGGCAAGTTCTACAGTGAAATGTGAATAATTACTTTGGAAATTAATTGATGCATGTGTTAATTAGGTTCAGGAATACTGATGCATTATCTGTTCAGGCTTTCAGTTTTTCTGCCCCTACTTTGATTATCTGATGTCCAAAGAGGCTTCCTTTGAAGGCTGGTTCAGCATACTGGAATTGAAGCAATTTGGTGCCTTCTGCTTCCACCAGTCTTACCCCAAAATCAAAAAGAACATCGTTCCTAGTTTCTTTTTCTTCTGCCTCCAACTCAGTTGTGTCCTGTCTTCCTCATTCTTAATGACCTGCTCCAGTTGTTCTCAATCTGCTCCAGGTTCTTCTGTCTATGTAACAAAATAGGTAGATTATTCCTCAGAGAGCTCTTTTCACTGACGGGAGAGAATAATTTGTTTCCTGGCCAATGGTTTCATTGGTGATATGTCATTACTGAGATGAGGTTCAGATGGATGCAAGATGAGTACTGCCGTGTCCTCCTCTTGACTGGCTTTGTCCTTCATAAGAAGTGTGACACCACAAATAATTGTCCTGCTGATGGTCTTAATAGTTCCTTTTGAATCATATTCCAATGATCATCCTGGATCAAAATATCTGACTAGTCAGTTTTCAGGGAAGTTTTCTGTTACCGGTTAATGGAATTCTCCACAGTTCCAAATCAGTATAGTTGTCCTAAGGCAACTGTGTCTCCAATTTGATCTTTTATATTGCTTGATGATGGATTGATGTACAAAAAGATGGTTCTCTGTCACCTTAAATACCATGCAAACCTAATTTTCCAATCAAGAAAAAAATCCAGTCATTTGGGATTTTATCCAAGAAAAAATATTTGCACCTGGAAGGTTGTGTTTTGGTCCCCACTACACAAAAAAGGACATGGACAGGCTGGAGAGGGTCCAGCACAAAGACAATCAAAGGACTGGGAAGCCTGCCAGATGAGGAAAGGCTGAGACTGCTGGCTTTGTTCAGTCTTGAGAAAAGAAGACAGGGGAGACTTTAGCACCATGTTCCAGTATTTAAAGGGTGGCTACAAAAAAGATGGAGACTCCCTTTTTACAAGGAGTTACATGGAAAAGATGAGGGGTAATGATATAAGTTACTCTGGGGAGATTCCAGTTGGACACAGAAGGAAAATTTTTCACAATGATGTCAGCCATTGAAACAAACTGCAAAGAAAAGTGGTGGATTACCCAACGTTGGGCACCTAAGATTCAGTGGACAAGGTGCTGGGTCATTTTGTCTAGACTGTGCTTTTGACAAAAGAATTAGGGCAGATGATTCTTAGGGTCCCTTCCAAACTGGTATTCTATGTCTTTATGGTTCTGTGGCAATTCAGATTGAGACTTCAAGAAGGAACATCAGACAAAACTGGATTGAGAAGGTTCATTCCACAATAGGTTAAAACCTTTGACTGGGACATCTTTGGCTAGAGGTTTGTTAACAACTGGTGGGATGCACCACGTCTCTGCTGTGTTGTTTCAGTTGCTGCTGGCCAGCTGCTTCCTCAGCAAACACGCAGTCACTTCTTGTAGAAATTCTCCTACGCTGTTTCAAAATAAAACTAACCAGGTTTTCTAGACTGAAGTATGTGGAAGTTGAAATACTTTGGAGCCCTCAATGAGTTACCACATTTCTGCCTGCTTTGAGCCTCCTAAAGTCTGTTTCAACCTAAATTATTCTGAGTCTGAGAGTGTAGAGTCCTTGAAAATTAGTTGAGTATGAAGACTGTTGAGAATGCCTCAGCTCCATGGATTACTTCACAGTAATAGTAACTCCATCCCATAGTGTAACGTCTTTTCTGTAATTCCTGTACGCAGGAATCACAGGTGAGATTTTCTCACCTTGTTTGTGTATATGTCCCATGAAGGAAAACAGGGAATACTTCCACTGCATCTAGCAAAATTTCACCTATCTTTGAAGGTCTGGGTTGACTGTAGCCCTTCCAGTTTGCTAAAGCCCACAAAAAAGACTGTGTGCCTGCCAGCTGGCAATCAGACCTACAAGTGGATAGAACTCATTAGCAGGGACTGGTTCTATTTGGAGATCGGACTTGCTGTGTACATATCCCACACATAGCTGCAACTAGATTCCAACCTCTGGACCTTTGGCAATGTAAGGCAGGAGCATCGTCTGCCAAGTCAGACTGCAACTCCCCACTCAGCAAGTTAGAATCTGTGCCAAAATTGCCTTACTCTGAAGCTAAGTATGAGACAAGTTATGTCCTAGTACTCTCATACAAGTTAGTCCACCTGAGAAAGGAGAACACATTCACTTATATTGTTTTTCTACACAGTTGTATTTACAGTTTTGCAAACCACTGTTTATTTTCATCACATTCAAATAAAAAACCCCTAATCTTGTTTCTCTAGTATTACTCTGACATTTTGAAGGAGAGAGTTGATTTAGGTCCAAAGGATGCAATGTACTCCTTCATATCACATTCAATCAAAAATTCCACTGAGAAGAATTTGTCTCTTGATCATATTCACATAAAAGTAACTGGGGTCAGTAATCAGTATCTTAGATTAATTCATATTTTCAATAGTTTTAATTGAAATGAGCATAAATAACCTGGAGTTTTCTGTTAGCAGCTCTTTTGGGCAAATATCCTTTTTGGTTTAGAACTTTGGATTCACTTTTTTCTCAATACTTCTTGTGCTTGAACGAAGACTCGTTCATTCCAGAGTCTCTTCTGTACCGCAGTGTTTCAAATTAACTTTATAGCTGCAAATCTGTAGAGAACTGCTTTTTGTCCTGTGAATTAATTCCTTTCTACTAATGGTTAGTTAAAGATTCATCTATGAAACAAGGGAAGGTCCTATAAAGAAGAAATAGTAGATGTGAAACAGATATTTGGCAAAGAACATTACTGCTCATTCCTTTTGCCAATTGCTTTTTCTTAGCATTTCATGAGTGATAGATTATGTGGCTTCTCTCAGACTTTTTAGCTATGTTGTGGAATACCCTTAACTGGAAGACTTTAAGTGAGATTAGTAAAACTGCTAGTACGCTTGATCTTGCCTCAGTATGGGAGGATGAACTAAATGACCCTGTGGATTTCTTTGCTGATGGGTTTCTATCCTGCTTTATGTGTCCAGGCTTCTCACAACTCAGATTTTTATTTGTAAAAAGCTGTGCTATGCTGTATTTAGTTAGTCTGAACTGGAAATAAAGTAGAACTTCTAATGATTTTATCCATTTCTATTTCTCATATCTGAGCTTAAGAACAACTCTTTTCATTCAGTTTTAAAGAAGTGAAAAAAGAGAGAAGTATAATTTAGAGACTTTTTATTGGCAGAAATCTTGCTCACAAATGCTTTGCTCTGTAAATTAAAGGTCAAGAGGGTTTTTAAACCAGGAGGTTCTTTGCCAACAGTGCAATTTAGGAAGCAATTATTTGTAGCTAATATGGTTTGGGATGGATGCCATCATTAGAACAATGAGATTTTTCCCTTGTTTTTGACCCAGTAAACATTCTGTTATGAAGCTATGTAACCATACATATGGACATTAGGGAAATGAAACAAAAGTTTGAAAAAGGAAATCTCTGAATTGAAGGCAAACTCATGATACAGATTTCAACTCAAATTGAAGCTGGGATTGAGAATAAAGACTTCATTTATGATTGCTGAAGACTTATGAGGTTGTTGGGAGGTCAACAGAACAGTGGTGTTATGATTTACATAAAAGTATAAAAGCAAAGCACTTACGTTAATCCATTGTTCAAAGCAAGCTATTATGTCTACCTAGTTTAAATTAATAAACTGTGATGTAGTAGAAAACAAAGACATTTTCAGATATGTTTTACTTGCTAGCAATCTCCAGCTATATATTGCTGCTCTAATGCTTTTCCAGAAATTCCGCTTAATCACTAATAATTGACTTTTCCAGAAAACTTTTTCTAAATATTGGCTTCATAAAAATTAATTGAAAAGGTAGACAAAATTGTTTTGTTTCAAATGCCGTTTTTTATCTGAAGAACGCTGCTTTGCACAATTGAAGTGATATATGGTCACAAGAGGTAAAGTTCTAATATAACTTCATTTTTGCAGCATAGCCATAGGAAACTTTTAACATTTTTTCTACACTTCTGGTCAGCTGTGCACAATGAAGAAAAACTGCTAATATTTTTCCTGTTTTTTCCTCTGATATTGGTGGTAATTCCAAATGAAAGGAAGATGCATTTGCTAAATAAACCATGTTTTAGCCACACAGTTCCTATTGTATCTCCTGTTAAGAGTCCTGTGGAATGGCCAGTGTCCAAGGACACAAAAAGACATAAAACATCTGTTCCAACATAAATATGGAAAACTACTTTAGGAGACATTTGTGTCTATTAGCATCAGCCGTATTACATTTGTTAAACTTGTACTAAGTTCAGGTATTCTGAACAAAGCCAGAGTATCTAAAACACTGGTCCTTTGAAAAAGCGGAACAGAAATAGGACAGGAATGAAACGGTAAAAAACCAGCTGCAAAAAGAAGACCTGTGATCAGATGAGTCGTGGTTTGATGCTGGTTTAAACGTCAAGTACACGAAATCTAATTATTTGCATAAGAGGAAATACAGATTATTGAGGAAAACTGAAAAACTACAAGGCAAAACAGGCACACACTTGAACAACTGCAATATAAAGAAAGTTTATTAGTAACAGAATTAAAAGTAAAAAGAAATAATAAGAAATAAAAGCTAAAGCAAACTCCCCTCCCTTCCAGCACTCCTTTCTAACCAACTTGCACAAAGGATAACAAAACTTGGGATTTGGTCAGTGTTGCATTTCTTAAAAGCCTTTTTTTATATTTAAGGGGAAAAGGGTTTCTTCTGCTGTGCCATGGAATTCTTCACAACTCAGCAATCTGCTCAACAACAACAAAAAAAAAAAACAAAAACAACAACAAAAAAAAAAAAAAAAAAAAAAAACAAAAAAAAATTA
>VWZT01007443.1:84536-104985 GCA_013397055.1 Pachycephala philippinensis | reverse complement strand
AGCTGGCAGCAGTTCATGGCTGTTTTAGCTGCCTGTGGCTCCACGATGGTTCCCCCTCCAGCGACCCGGGGTGGGGGGCCCGTGCCACTGTGCTGGGGGAGGGGAGGGAGGAAGGGGCCCACCCCGGGCTCAGGACTGGCCCAGAGCCCCCTGGCCACCCCTCGGCCCTGGAAGCAAGAACAAAGAAGGTCAGTTCCTACCCCGGTGCTCCGTTTAAATATGCAAATCACAAAAGCGCCATTGGCTTGGGAACTTGTCCATCAACTCAGTTTCAACCTACTACTTAATGCAAATACTGAAATAATGAGGGGTTTTTTAGTTTTAGTGATGTTATGCATAGATACCAGAAGAGCTGAACATACCTTGTCAAAAAGCATAATGATTTATTAGCTACGGGATCTATCTGGGTGTTTCTGAAAATAAAATTGGGACTGTGATTGCATACACATTGTTAGCAGGAGTATGTTACGCTGCCTTTTTTTCCTCTTTTTGCCTCTTTTCCTCTTTCCTCTTAATCTGTGTTACAGATTTTGCCTAAACACACTCCACTCTACTGATGCTTTAATCCAGTGAAGGAAGGCTCAAGGCTTCCATATTTTCAAGAAGTAAAAGAACAAACAGTCTCAATTATTGAGATTGTGCTTAGTCTATCCAGCAAAAATACTGATTTTAATTACAAAAATTGACATGTGCCATATTTTAAGCCTAGATTAGACTTCAGAAATAGCCACAGAAATCTAAAAATGTTAACTTTGTCCCTCTGTATGGGAAGATTCTGCTGGATAATGCTGTGGAAGGCAAAAATAGCTGTGGGCTTTATTGTGCAAGTTTGGTGTTTGGTCCAGGTAGGTGAAATTGTGATGTCCTTAGCCAAGGGACATTTTCAGTGATCTCTTCCAGGCACAAACCCAGAAAAGCAGAGTCAGTACATCATCCACACCTTCTTTATTAATTCTTTCCACCGGGGATTATGTTAGGAAATAAACTCTTTATTCTTTGTTGTTTAAATTTGACAGAGTTTGAATGCCTTACTGGCCAAATTAAGATGAGGCATTGTAGACCAGACCCAGTCTGAAAGGTTAATCAGTAAAAACAGAGGCCTCTGATAGAAAAAATACTGTTTCAGAAAAAGAAAATGGAGTATTGTAGTTGTTTTGTTCTACTTCAATAATTCTGTGTTTCGTGGCTGTTTTCAGCAAAGAGCAGATGGAAAACTGAGTCGAAGATCAAAGGTATACCACACTCTATAGGAATTTAATTTTTCTGTTTTACAAGAAATTAAACTAATAATAATAAACTTTAGACAGAAGCAGGGAAAAATGTGTAAATCCACCCAAAAAAAAGTGAAAATGTATTGTCTCCTCAAAATGCATTTCATTGTTCCCTCGGAAAGCAAGATATTGAAAATAGCTTAGCTTCAAAGCTCTGTTTTTCATTATTGTGGCTTACTTCCCACTATTAGCTGTTTCCAAAGCCCATTCGAAGCTCTTGTGTTCTTTGACTGCTTCTCCTACAGATTGTGAAAGAAATTGCTGCCTATTGTGGACCGTTAAGTTTTATATTTGGTTTGCTATAGAAAAAAATATTAACCGTATCTTCTGCTGCCTACTCTTCTTCCAGTAGGAAAGATGGAGAAGGATGTATGGATTTCCTCTGTGCTTTGTAGCAGCCTTAAAAGACATTTGTTTGATGATGAGTTGCCAGAGAACTGACATGGTACGTGAAGAGCTACCATGGGCATTTCTGACAGCTGCTCTTGTAGCTGACAGCTTACATTGACCTTCTGTACCAAATATTTCGCTTGGTCCCTGCTCTCTGCAAAAATGAAAATATGACAGTGAGATGGAAGGGAAAGTCTTCTGTGACCCCAGTATTTTTTCAGTCTGTACACTGTACATGGGATTCATCTTACTTGACTTCTGTTTTCAACAATACGACCTTGTTCCTTTGGATGCCTATATACTGGGGTGAATTAGCAGTTTTAAGGCACAGATCAGTTGATCTGTTTTGAATATCTATTTTAGTTGTCTGAGTGGCTTAGTTGTGAAGTTGTAGTGTCTGTGTTTCATCTCCTAATGTCTGATCAGACAAAACCTATCTTCTGTAACTTATATCCTGAGCAACCTGGAAAAAGGTTTTTGACTAAAACAAGTCATGCAAGCAAAGTTACTTGAGTCTCATGTGCAGAGGAGGTAGGGAATGTGGCACAAACTCCTTTATCAGGATGTTGGTTGCATTCACTAGCACATGAAATTCATGTAGTTCAAAGCTGATGTTGTAACTCTTGGTAGCACTTTGTGACTACTGAATATCTGATGATGGATATTCAGGGCTTGAAGACTTGGGTGCTGAATAGTCTGTGTACATGTACTTGAGCAGAATGAAAGCATTTGGTCCTAAGGGGTTGGACCTGTCTTGGATCTGGCTCTTCACTCACTGAAAATTCCTAAAACTCTTATAAATACAGGGTCACGTCATTATAGAGGTAACATGATTTTTGCATAAAGATTTGTTTTGGAAAAGGAAGTGAAAGAAGAGAAAATGGGGCAGAGGGTGGGAAAGAAGACTGGTGATGGAGAAAATTGAGCAGAGAAACCACTTTTTCGGTAATAATTTTATTTGAAAGTATAATTTCATAACCTTTTTTCACTTTTTCTTTATATGGGTTGAGGTTTTACCCTTCATCCAGGGTTTTATCATCTGTTATGAATTTAATGTATAATCTAAATAAATGATAGAAAAATAAACCCACTAGTGATAGGAAAGAAGTCTCTGTCTCTATGAAATAAAAATTCAAAGTGTTCACTTCTCACCTTATAAAGCTATGAAGCTTGCTCCAGTCACATACTTTTGTGATTGTTCCCTACCTTTAGGTGTGAAAGTCATTATTAGTTGTCAAAAGCTGTTGAAATATAAAATCTGACCTATAAATATTATTACTTGCTCGTATTATTGTGCAATAGAATAATATGAACAGCACAGCAAATTACAGTATAGAAGTTCAAAAATGCAGTTTTTATTCTTTTGAGTTTTTAAGTTCCAGCCTGCCAAAAAGGCTCCCTCAAAAGTGTCCCTTAATAACAACCTAGAAAGGAAGTAAGGACCATCTGGAAAAGTCTCTTTTGTAGGAAGAACAAAGAAATGTATGGTGTCTAAGTCTTGGTGTAGATATCTGTCAAGATGGAAAGAGCACATAATATACTGTATTTTGGATGTGGTTTTGGCCCTCTCACTTGCTGAGCAAATGCTGGACTTTAAGAAGCTTGGAAACTTAATTTATAGAAATAAGGACCTGGATCAAATTCATTCCTCTTCATAGGAGCATTCTCTTTGCATCAGCTCTTCATGGGAGCGTTTCTGTTAGGGGGATACTTACAGTAAGTTCCCTCTGTGGCAGATGGGCACTGTGCTGGTTCCTCCAGAAGGCTATTAATTTAGGCACAATCCAAATCAACTTCTGAAGCTACTACTTTCAATTATTTGACTCAAAATGGCTTCAGCTGTTGTGTCAAAACTTGCAGAACATCATTAGGCCAGAATCAAAGAATCAACTCACATGCCAAGATATGAATGATACAATGCTCTTGTGTCAATAGCTTATCTCTGTCATAAAATATTATAGTTAAAAAATTAAGACTGCTTGGGCTTTCATAGTCATCCTAAATATTTCCAGATTTGCTTCAATTCCCTATGTCTCTTGTGTGTTTGAAGGCCCCCTGAGGAAAATGGAGGTGTTTATCCCTGTTTAACTCTGAGCATCCCTCTCGGATGCCTAAGCAAGAGCATTAGTCCTTCAGAGTCCTTTCAGTCCGCTCAGTAAAGCAAATGGAGAAAAATAATCCTTCAGGGATCACAACATTACAGAAAACAGCTCTTCTTTAAGTCAATAGCAACCCTACCATTCTCCCTCTCAAAGATCACTTTTGTTATAAGGATCACTTTTTAAACCAGAATTATAGTTTAGGTGATGGTGGTAAAAAAGACGTTCACTGAGCTTGTACTCTGCCTTTCCAAAATTTTTGCAAACTGTCTTGCAGCTTCAGAAAAGACCTGTGAGTTTCCTGCATACTATCTGTGGAAAGGGACTCTTACAATGAAGATGCTACAGAAAGAAGGCTCTGTGCCTGTAACACCAGTTCCTGTAACCAGGAGCTGTAGCAGTCACTCCTATGAAGTGCTGAGTATTTTGTTCTCAGCCCAGCAAAGTACTAATATGAGTGCTCAGCATTAATCTTGTGATCCTAAAGGAGGAAAATGTGAATGGGAAACTATGTCCATTCCCCTAACGATACAAACAGAAGCTGATATAAATGAATATATATATTTTGAGCTTTGTGTTGCTGAAAATATCTTGTCTTTATAAACCAGAACCGATAACCAGTGACTGATAACCAGTTAATTGTGAACTCCAAGTGCTGAGTTACAGCTCCTTTTTCAGTTGAAGCTGCATCTAAGCAGGATCTAAAATAGTAGTAACAACAAATAGAGGACTTGACAATCTTTCAATCATTCAAAGAAAATTTCATTGCAACAACTATAGTGCAGCTGATTAAATTAGGAGTTCTATTTTTATGTAGTAGAAGAAAGATCTTTATTGTTTTGTGTTTGGGTTTTTTTAAATATATGAAACCTAAAGTGGAGCAGAATTCCCAGGCCAGATGAACCCCTACTTTAGAGTTAGTCACTTCTTATCCCATTGGAGATTTTTTTACTTAAACCACTAACTGAACTCACATCAATCAGTACATAAAGGATTTGAACTTGCATCTCCTACATCTCAGCACTTCTCATGAGAATTATGGAATCATTGGATTGTTAAATTTGGAAAAGACATATAAGGTTGTCAAGTCCAGCCATCAACCTAGCATCACCACAGTGTTCACCAATGAACCGTGCCCTGCGGTGCCACATGCACACATTTATTTGAACACTTCCAGGGATGGTGACTCCATCACTTCCCTGGGCAGCCTGCTCCCATGTTTGACAACTCTTTCTGTGAAGAAATTTTTCCTAATACCTAATCTAAGCCTCCCCTGGTGCAACTTGAGGCCATTTCCATTAGGCTCTTAGAGATTACAGAGATGTTTTAGCTGTGTTTTCTGCTGAAGATAGTCTGGCATATCAATTCCCAGGATATTTACTAATCAGCCTTCCTTGATTAGTAATTAGAGGAACACAATTAGAGGAACACCTACCTCTAACTTGAATCTCAGCACCATCAGGTCTCCAATGGGTGTGTGCATGACAAGCTGCACCATAGGAAGCCCTCAGGGCACTTCTGTGTGGGGTTACAAGAGTGGGCTGTGGGCAGCCTTGGCCTTGATGGCTTGTGGCTGTGTCCCTGGGGGGGGGGAAGGCCAGCACTGAATGCAGGTGTGGTGATTCCTACAACAAGAAGCACATGAGTAGCCCAAGGGATGATGGGTATAAAGGGCTGTGCTGTAGGATCACAGAGCAGCAGATACTGAGCTGAGGCTGACTGGGTGGATGTCGAGCTGGTGCCTGTGGATGTCTGCTACTGCTTGCTGATGCCTGCGGATGCTGGCTCGTGCCTGCTGATGCCTGCCTCTGCCTGCCACCCTCCTCTGCCACTGCCTGCCTCTGGCTGCTGATGCCTGCTACCATATGCCATGCTGGACTTTTTGGACTCTGATGTCTGGTACCCTGTGTTTGTATGTATCGCGGCGATAACTGGCTGAGCCTTAGAAGCTCTTGGAAGCCTCTGACAGTATGAGCCTCACAGACTGCAATCCACTTGGGAGAAGTGGAAAAGCCGGCCGGCGTGTAATCCCTGGGCGGGGGTGTGCCCAGGAGAGCCGTGAGTAGCCTACACATGTAAGTCCAGGATTGGACTGCCTTGGGCGACCGTGCCTCTGGGAAGGATGGTGAGCTGTTGTAGCTCTTGCCCAAGCAAGTCTGGGATTGGACTGCTTTATGGGCGACCGTGCCTCTAAGAGGGATGGTGAGCCGCTGTAGCTCTTGCCCATAAGGTCGGTGAGCCGCTGTAGCTCTTCCCATGCGTGATTACTGCAGATGGTGCCGCAATGTTATACTGCAAACTGTGTTGGCCTGGTGTAAGGCAATATCTGGAACTATGTTGCCCCGGTGTACGGCAACACTTCTGGCCTGCAGCAGTTGCCTTAGGAGGGAAGGCTGAGGGAGATGGTCTGTTTTAACCCAGAATGCACAAGGTTTCCATGAGAGTTCATAGCAGCTTTCCTGTACAAGAGGAGGTTGACAAGAGGAAGCCAGGCTCTTTATGGAAGAGGTTCACAGCAGAATAAAAGCTGATGGTCATTAATTGAAACAGGGCAGTTTCTGGCTGTGAGCATGTAAGGGAACATTTCTTTCTTTGTGACTCAGGCTGCACAGGGGGTTTGGGCAGGCTCCATTCTGGGAGGTTTTCAAGACCAGAATAGCAAAGCAATCTGAACAACCTGGTCTGATTTAATGGCTGAGACTGTATGGGGCAGGAGGTTAGATTAGAGATCTCCTGAGGTTCTTTCCAAGTGGAATGATTTTATGAGTCTGTGATTCTGTGAACTGTATGGAAGAAGCACATTTTTGAGGGGTGTAAAACAAATCCGATGTGCTCTTGGACCGTGGCAAATTGTTATGATGTGAAAGATTCAAAGCCATATATGTTTGCTTATATTAATGATTAGAAGTGCCTTTTCGTTTTGAAATTCTGTGATTTGACATTTGAAGTATGTTATATAATTTATAAAATATGAAGAGTGTTAACAATTGTAACATAAAACACAGATGAACATACCACAGCCTCAAGGTAACCCACTTCTTGCTTTATAAGCCAGAAATACTTGTGGAAGTATCATAGTATTCTAAAGTGCTACATTGTGCGAACAGATCTCTACTCTTAATTGACAAATGTGGAGGAAAAATATGTGGTTAGACAACCCCTTAAACACTGCACAGTGGGGGTTGCAGGCAGCAAGTTATTCCAAATAAAATCACGATAAAGCTATGATCAGCTTGCTTCCACTTTGTCATTTTTCTGACAGTGTATCATGATTTGACACAGTATTTTTTTTATACCATTACATCTGTATGAGGAAAGTGACAGATTGAGGACCTTGTACTTCAGAAAAGAAGGACAAGCAGACCTGAAGAGCTGCTCTGTTGGAAAAAAAAATATCTATGAGTTGTATCTAGTAGGGTGCAAACATGAGTATTTCGGGAATTTACACTTTGCTTTAGCTCCTGGCATTTGTGATATTCACTATTAATCATGCTGAAACAATAGAAATTACTTTTGTAACTTGCTCTATTTGCTGTGGAGAGGTACTCATTAGTCTTGTGGACCTTTGAAATAATTGCACTCAACAGCTGACACAGGTCAATCAGAAGACAGGGAAAAAGTATCTTGGGAACTCCAACTTCTTGTAAAAACTGGTTATGAGCAGCACACTGCCAGTGGACCACCAGCACTCATAAATAATGATAGCACAGCTTTTGTTTGGCTTTAACTCAGAACTAATTTCACAGCTTCAGTCAATTACTGGAGGGTGAGAAAGGCAGAACAGACTGAGAGAGCTTTTTTTGGTTTATATGAAATGCCTTACAGCACAATCAAGTCTTATTTAATCATAGAACTATTAAAGTAGGAAAAGATCTCCAAGATGGTCAAATCCAACCTTCGCTTATATGAACCGGTTTTGCATTCTGATACAATGAAGGGGTTTATGCTGTTTTGCCAGAAGGAAGTGGGATCATCCCTAAGCCATTGAACTTGACAATGTGAAGGCCATTTGGAGCCTCTGCATGTCTGGGATTTCATAGCTGCATTGAGGTCATTTGTTGGACCTGTGTACCTTTCCATTCCCCACTGTCCTAGATGATGAAGTTCATCAACCTAGAAGGAGCTTATTTAATCACATAATCACTGTGTGGTGTTCTGTTAATATCAGTCTTGATATGGACATTTTGTAGGCAAAATGGTAAGCTAGATTTTATCTACTATATGTTTTCTTTGAAGTTCACTCTTTAGTATGAAAATAGTAATGCAGTGCTTTCAGACTAGCAGCCAATCTTGAGTTGTTTCCTCCTATGTTATTCTTTCAACACTGTAGGATAGTAGGTTTAACATTGCAAAATAGAGGCATTATTTCCAAATACTTTTTAGCAATTGCAAACAATTATTTAAGCAATTCTGTTCAATTGCCATAACACAGCACATCTAGACAGCTGTGTGTCCTAAGCAAACAATTTACTGTTCGTTTAGCCCATATCCTTCTCTTTCACCTTTCCCCTTTCTGACCTTCCCTCAAGATTTCTTATTGTCTTTCTCATGTTGGTAATATGAAAAAATGATTGGAAAGAGACAAGAAGTTCTCAAACATGAATACTTTTCTGTAAGTATCCTCCTCTGATTCAGTCATGCAGAACTGCCATTTTTATGAGAGAAAGAGTTATTAACAGATTAGGGGGAGGATCAGCACAGCAAAATTACTCCACATCTGTGTATTCCTATAAAAAGACTGTAAATTTTATACAATCTCTACTGTTGTCAGATGATAAAAAGGCTGTAAAAAGGATGTGGAAGGAAGGAATTAAAATTAAGTAAAAGCAAGATGACAACATCCTTGCACTAATACTTAATTTAACTTTTCTTAAATTACTATCATGTATCTAATATAAGTTACAGTATACAGTACATAATGGAATCTAATGTATGCTTTATCATAATACACTGTAATCTAATATTTCCTGGAATAGATCCTTTCCATTATCTCAGTCCTTTTGTCTGTAGTAAATCCTCTATGTCTGATTCAAACTGGAAATATTTCAGTTTTCTGCAACAGCCTACTCTGCTCCAAGGCCAGGGTCTCAATGTCCACAGTAAGTTCTTGCAGCTCTTTGCCACATGGAAGAGAGCTGGCACTGGAGAGAATCTGGTCTGCATGATTGATTCAAGATTTTTAGGGCTTTTTGTAGAGCCTTTTTACTGCTGGGAAGATACTCTGCATAAAATTCCTGTTCAAGATAGCCAGTATCTTACTGAGGAAGAGTAGGAAGATGAAAAATAGATGGTTAAAAACTAAGAGTATGGGCAGGTTGAGGGCGATCCATCAGCTAGACTGTTTGTCTGTCTAAGGCAAAAATATTGAGACAATAATATTCAATCCATTATTTTAGATCTGCTTCAGGGAGCATTGCTTGTAATCAAATAATCCTTTCAGTCAGAAAAACAATATGAGTCATAATGTGTGAGGGTTTGCTACTGGATGTGAATGTATCCATGCCTACTCTGCTGAAAAAAACACTTGTTCCACATCTCCAGAAACCTGAATTTGCAGTAATTAACTTTATTAGTGGACACAAGAAAGTTAAATACTAAACACCTCACAGGCTGACTCAAAATACAGACGAAAGGCGGAGGAGTCCCTAGCTCTACAGAGAGTTATTTCTTTGAAGTGCTGAATCTTGGTGAGTTTCACCTGGGCTGGGAACATTGCCCAGATCCAAGTGTAGCCTCTGTCCTTACAAGAAAAACAGTGGTTAACATGTTTCTGACATTTCAGTGGAAACAACCTGAGTCACTTTGATTCAATTATGTTTGTTGTGCTACACTGGCTGCATTATCTGCCTCCTCTTTGCTCCCCAGACCTGAAGTAAATCACAGAAGTCTTCCAGATGTCTTCCTAGTAATTAACTGCCTTAATACTGTGTTGAGGGAGCCCAAATTTTGATTTTTAAGGTTTTTTTTTTTTCTATTTCCACTATGTCCCATCTCTGGGCTAATGTGATCTCAATATTTATCAAAGCAAGACTTCAGCTCAGCATCACTTACCATGCCTTGCCTATAAATATAGTCATTAAGCACATCATTTGGTTTTCAGAAATAGCTGGTTTTTTTGAGGGAGGCCTTGTTCAACTAGTGGCTGCTTGATTACTTCAGCTGAATGAAAAGTACATGTAGTAAATTATTTCAAGAAGGCTGTTGGAGAAAGCAGGGCAAATTCTAACTTCAGTCTGCTCATTTGGCACTAACTGCATGCAATCTGTTTCTGTCCATGTGTGAGAGCTACCTGCATGCAGTCTGCTGTTCAGTGAGCCATCAAGCTGTAAGCCTGCGTTTTCAGTCTGCTGTGCACCAGAAGGCAAACCTTTATTAAGTATCTTTTGAAAGAGATCATAGGTAGTAAAAATCCGTTAAATTCACTTCTGTGATTATAGCAGCCAGTGTGCTCCAAATTCACTAGAGTCAATTTCGACCCCATTAAAGTTTAGAAAATAAATCACTGCATGGCTAGATTTTTAGGTGTTCTAGGAAAACAAACTTACCTGTCTTGCTCCTGTCTCCCAGCTGTGTATATTAAATGAGTATCTGGGGATATGCGAAATTTAGTGCTGGTCATAGCTATTAGACATCAATGAAAATATTCTAACTCAAAGGCTCTTTTGAATGAAATACGTAATGATTTTCAAAGTCAAATCAGTCCTTCATGACATCATTTTTTAATGGTAAGCCACAGTGCAGTATAAGGGAATCATAAATGATAACCAGATTCTGTCTGTAAATGTATTTGTCTTTTCTGTGTTGATAGTCTCCATTATGAGTGTTTTCCAAGAAACTTTAGCCTCAAATGATGTCGATTTCTTTCCTTTCAAGTAATTTTATTTTTACCAAAGGTTTTAACTGAAGAGGAAGAAAGAAAAAAACTCCATCACTTCTTAAATCTTCCCATTGTCTGACTCTCTTTCATACATAAAATCACTGTCATCTTTTCTGCACTACTATGGGCTTATACAGCACGTCCTGAATATAAATAACTGCAGCTGGAGTTATGGATAGTGTTGAATTGAGACCTATCTGTGCACTGCCCATGTGTCCTGGACATTTGCACAGATACTTTCTCTAGTGTCATTTACACATTCTTAGTTTTAGCCCTCACATTTTGTTGCGTAGGCAACAACACTCTAAACTTTACATCAGTAATAGGTTTTTCATAATGTGTTTGCTGGTTACAGTTAAAAAGATTTGTGTAAATGCTCTCTATCTAAAAATACACTTTCTCAGGGTCTCTTGACTCACTTAAACAAACAGCCTAATGTCTTAATAAGAGAAGGGTCTGATCTTTGGCCAGAAAAGCCTCAGAGATTCCTTATCAGAGATGGGTCCTTTATCGGAGGTCATTTTAAAAACAGAGCCAAATACAGAAGGTTAAGGCAGCTGCTTGCAAGACTGCCAGGCACAGTGACCTGCCTCCCACTGAGCTGCTGGGAAAGCTCAGGGAGTAGGGATCACCCCTGCCCAGAGTGGGGGCAATGAGCACACATCTATTTCAGGTGACTCTTTTCTTCTTGGCACCTTTCAGATGAGAAGCAGGAGTTGATGAGATGGCCTTCCACAGAAAAACTCTGGACTTTAAACTGTGTTTGCTATATCACGGGGAAATGTTCTACCAGGGAAATACCAATTAATGCTTTATGCACTGCACCCTCCCAGTAACATGTCCTGAAAAAACCTATTAGATTGAGCATTATTGGCAAAGGGATTTTTAAACTCTGTTAGTGCTGAAGGGGCTGACTTACACATCTCTGTGAGCTATGGGTGACTTTGCCTATGCTCAGTACAAGAAAATTAGGCACTTAGGAGGATGGTGGTAACTGAGTGAGAGTTTTGAGATGAGGGTGAATAGTGTTGGATGCAGTTCCAAGATACAGAAAATAAGAGGCAGAGTCGTGAATTGGACTCAAATATCCTAAATCTCTCCTTGGAATCCTAACCTCAGTATGCCCCAGGCCCTAGATAAAAAGTTAATGGGCGTACTTCATCATCTAAAGGATTTTGTGCTAGAAATGAGAAAGAAGTACTTTTGGTATGGTATACCCCAAAACACTGAGTTCATATCTCCAAGCCTGCTTACTGTGAAAAGCAGCTTTAACAGTAGTATTGGCGCTTGTATAGCTCGCTGGACCAGGTCCTTGGCTACCATGTTTTTTCAATGCATTACATTCATTGTCAGAGTATTTCAATTTCAGAATTCGTGAAAGAACAGTAATACTTTTCAACTCATTCTTTCTCCCATCCCTTTTCATACTTTCTGAATGCAGTGATAATTGTTCAGTCTGAGAAATTCTGCAGTGTTTGTCATGGCTGTGATATAAAGGTCTTAGCCTAAAATCAAAGGAACAAGGCTAGAACTCAAGTGCCTCTTGCACATAGGAGGCTTAGAGTATGGATCTCTCTCTGCAGTGTGATCTGTGAATTCTATATACCCTGAGCATGGGAGAGTAGAAATGAATGCTCCTTAAAAAAAGCCACAAGGCTGTGGGATTTCCCAGCTAGTATAGAACATTTTTTACCTAAATACCAGGGAAAACAGTCAGGGTCACATCAGCACTTTGAGAGAACCATAAGTATGTAATAATTCATTTGGTTATCACTTAAAACATTTACTTTTTGCACTGTCAAAGCGCGTGGTTTTCTCAAGCTATTCCCTGTTTTCAGATAGTGGACTTGGCAAAATTCAAGTCCCTTCACATTTAGAGCTTGCACTTAAAAAGATGGATGTAAAGAAGAGGACTAAATAGGAATTGAAAACTGATGCAGCTCTTTGAGTCACCAGGTCAACATTACCGTATCACTTTTTAAACTGAAAAAACACCAGAACATAAACAGCAAAATGCCTCTCTTTATCTGCTATTCCTTGTTCCTGTTTTATCTTCCTTTTTAGGGAGGAAGAAATACTAAATTCTTTTAATTTTTTTTTTCTCTTTGTGTACTTTGTTTATAAAATATGAGCTGGAAATCATCACTGTTCTTGCTTGGGAAAAATATCATTAGGTTCATGAGGAAAACATGTTTGCTAAGAAAGCACTTGAAAAATGCATGGAGATGTTAGCTACAAATAGTGAAAAAAAAGCCTTCTGTAATTATCATTAGGTACATTCGGAAATATTTTCCAGAATTTAAGTTTATAATATTCTGTTATTAATGGAGTTGTATTTCCCATTCAGTTGTCTTTGTTCAACTAATTCTGCTGGATCTCTGAGCTGTTCAGAATGATAATTCACAAGACTTTGCTAGATTAAGAGTCATGCATTTTAGGTCTCATGTGACTATTTTTGTTCTATGGCTCACAAATGCAGCACTTTGGACTGTTTGGGAGCAGGAAGGCAGATAGGCTCTAACTTATGTCATGTGCATATCAAATGGAATTGAATCAAAATCCTTCATAGATTAAAAGGATTCTTTTATATTCCCCATGCACATAAAAGATACTAAACTAGTGTTATGAAACTTGTAATATTTTCTAAAAACAGTTTCATAGCTTTCCGTGAGGTTAGCATTCTCAGTGCAGAGGAAGACGCAACATCTGCTGTAGTGTTGGGATGAAATTTATTTGTCCATATAAACAGTAAGTGCTTTAAGTCTTTGTGGAGAGGCATCTAGTGGGATTTTCAAAAGTTCTTTAGCAGTTAGTAGAGGTACTGTGTAGTTATGACAATCTTCAGTCACTGGTTAAAGCATATGACCTTATTCTCAAAGAAATTTTATATGCAGAAATTTGTGATTGAGAAAAATGATGCAATTTCAGGTATGCTTCTATTCTTAAGAAACAGTAATATTAATTATAGCAACAATATGAATAGCACAATTAAGAACTTAAAATCAATTTAGACTAATGGCTGTACTTTGTCCACATATCAAACTGTTCTCTAATGACCTGACAACATGACCAGTATCTCAGCTTTTCATATCATTCCCAGTCTCCTACTGATGTCTGTGCGCTGCATTTTCCAACCCAGGAGTGCCCAGACCCCTTTTCTAAAGTGTTTTTATGGCCCCTACGAGATCTGTGTGGAACTGAACATCTCATAGTCTTTTAATGTGTTGTTTGTGACAGTCTTTGGGGTCATTGGGGAACTACTATCCCATATTTGCAGATAGAACTTATTAGGTTCCTTAAAAAATACCGTAGTGACAGTTCCTTTCCTTTAAAACATGGCTGCATCACAAGGACACGTTACTCCATCAGTTCATCCCATTAATCCTACATTCTCTGTTTAATGGCTTCATGTGTCTTTTGATGTAGACAATGTCTTTATCTATGTCTTAGACAGCGCTTGATCGCTAATAGTAGTCATTATTTCCCATCCAACAGCAGTAGTGAACTGAAATTTCTTGGGAGAATGCCTCTCCTTGTGACAGGTCTCTAGACTTATTTTGTACACACACAAGTTTCAGCTCAATCTAGTCAATTTGGGTGTTGAACTGAACTGGCCTGAACCTCTGGATCTTTAGAGGTTCATCTATCACTGAATGATGCAGCTGTACAGAGGGAGACAGTTGAATAGAGGTCAATATGCCAACTGTTCCTTCATTTTTTCCTGCCACATTAAGAAAGTTGATAGAGTGGAGCTAATCCATCTGCTCACAATTTATTCCCTAGCAATAAGATACAGTTTCACTATTTCATGAGCTCACTCTTTGACTAATTTTATTAGAAGTCCTTCCATAGCATCATTTTTAATCACTTTTCATGCAGTTTTAGTTATGTGTAAAATAGTAGAAAAAGATGGACTAAAGAGACATGAAAGGATTTCATTAAAAACTCAGATCAGCTTAAATAGAACCAGATCAAATAAAGTTCAGTCAGTGAACCTACAACGACCAACAGAAAAGTGTTCTAAGTTAGCTCTATGTCTCATCCCCTAGTTCTCAGCCATGCATGGGTTCTGGATGTTAAAAGGATGCAGAATTTTGACTACTTGTTGGTTGTATGCAACACGAAAAGCAACTCCTGTAATCTTAGTTATATTTCTCTTGTTATTTAGTTTAATACATTCTATTACACTGATCCTTTATTAGACTGGTGGGGGTAGTCTTCATTCATTTGGGCTGGGTACAATTTCAGAAATGAGTACTGAAGCAGAAATTGCTTGTTTTTCAGTGTTGAGCTCACCACTCCCATCAATTGGTAGGGGTTTTCATATAAATGCAAGAAGGACTTTTACTGAGTAGCTGACTGTGGAGTCTGTATACAGGCATCATGGGTCAGAGTTTCCAAACCATTCAATTCATTAACATAAGTCTACTTCCACCAAAAATTATGAGTTTAGCCACAGCTTTGAATGAACAGAGTTGGGTTATTCCAGAAAAATACTGAAAATCCTTCCTTTCTATTTAAAAATGCCTTTTTGAGCTGATAGGTAGCAGCAGGTGTAGATGTTAAAAGTAACTTGATTTTTGTTATGGTGCTCCGTCACTGCTGGAGCAGCAACTGTTAAAATGAACACAGATGGACATTTTTTTCCTATTGGTATCACTTCTTCTAGGAAAGTCAAGGGCTTCTTACCTTCTTTCCTTTTGCTGCAGTTTCAGAGTAATCATTTTTTCATTAGGGTGGAGATGGTGAAAAGGTACAACACCAATTAAAAATCCATTAATAGTTAAGTTAGATTCCTTAATCTAAAGCATCACTGCATCTACAATGGTCTTCACTACATGACATTCATCCCATGACATCAGCTGCATCTTTATAATGCTTTGTTTATCTCTCTCTCTGTCTCCACCTGTGAGATTTTAAAACTCTTTGTGATTTTTTTTTTACTATTTATATACACGTTTATATACAAACTATGTATGTATATGCATAAGTACATGATTGAGAGGAAATACAGTGTGGTTATTGAAAGGTGAACTAAACGAACAAAATCCTTATTAAATTAGGCACCCAGACTATAAATAAATGAAATACCATGAACTAATAGCCCCAAATATTTTGAAGGTAATAATTGAGAAAACTCAGTAAAGTAACAGGCTTGAAAATCTGTTTCATCTCTTAAAGGCTAAAATGTTATGAAGAATCAGGTTCACTATATGTGATCTGAAAGAGACAAGGAAATTGTCATTTCACATGGCAGATGGATTTCAGAAATGTTCACTCTCTAAGTATCAACTGATGTTCATTAAAAGCTATGTAGATGTACAGAAGAAAGCCTTATTCCTCTTTTATTTGCTAGTGTCCAGAAAATTTCCATAAAGATAAAAGAAAGTTTACTAGCAAAATGCCACACTGATCTTATAGTCAATTCTAAATGTGCACTAAAGTAAGTTATGCGGGGGAATTTTTGTTTTGATTCTAATCCAGACATTGCAAGGGCCTTTTTATGTCTCCCTTCTAAAAATTAATGTTTGCAGGAAGAACAGACACAGAACGACAACTATCACTTAAGTTTACATGTCTGGCTCTCATCTTTCCTGTGAGTGATCTTTTGTAAGCATACTTAAGATCACAAGATGTTTCATCTTTAGGCAAGGCAAGAAGGATGTCATGCCACCGCAGCACTTGAAGGAAACAAGAAAGAATCTACATGCAGTTAGAAAAACCCTCAATGTACGTTTTTGGAGCTGCAGTAAATCTGTAGCTGCCACAGATTCATTTTGCATATTATATTAAATATGTCAATGATGGTTAAGGATTGGTGTCCTACAAAGGTAAAAATGAAACAAATAAGTCTTTTCAGGGATTCACAATCTCTCATGACATGATAGTTTAGATGTGAATTACAAATTAAATGCAAGAAGTGTCCTTTACTTTGAAAACACAACAAATCAAAGGGAATCAGTTACATAATTGCCTGCATATTGGTTATAATTAGTAATAAACTGGCCACATGAAATTTTTGTTAATGGTATTGCCCAAGAAATGTGATTAAAATAAAATTTAGTTGCCTAAACACATACCCCGGGCAGAGGTATGAACAAGAAAATCCCTGTTAAGTTATTTTATGGCGCTAGGTTGAGGGCAATGGCACCACATTCAGGAATTTGGGGCTTTCTTGTGAAGTCCTGTGCAAATTGTTTTACTGCAAGGTAGGAACTTTCTGATGTTAATGTTAGTTGAAGTAATACTGTCAAATAGCTGTAGAGTGTGTCCAGACCCAGAGACTCCAAAACACAGTTTAGTACTAGAAGACACTGTGCCATTCATTTTGTCATACCAGGTTTCCCTAGTTAGAGAGTTTAAGCGGAGAACAGGACAACCCACACATAAACCACTGTTTTGTTGCCTATTTATGCACAAATATTACTGTAACCCTTTGAAGTCACTGGGAAGTTTTGTTTGCTTGTTTGTTTTTACTTTTTTTTTCACCACCATGGACTTTAATGAGATCAGAATAATTGTGAGACAACTATTTCGCTTTGATTTTTGATTGCAAAATTAAGAACCACCAGTATTTACAGAATTCCAAGATGTGTTCATACTGCTATCCATATCAGTGGCACACATTCTTATAACTGTCAGCACCTTGACCCTATTAGGACTTAATTATCTTTTGCTCATTGGTGTAATTTAAGCATAGCACCCTAGATGTAGCATAATTTCATGGCAACAGTGAATTATATTATATAACAGTCATGAAATTAATTTTAATGTCATTTTAGAAAATAGAATTTTTTTTCCTTTAAGCACCTGTATCTCCTGAAGCTAATTTGGGGCATTTCATCACAGAAATGCATCCCATATGACTACAAATAGGCATACAAAATTCCTAAGGGCAAATAGGTAGAGATTAGACAATATGTAGAGACCATGTGATGTTACATGAAAGTTATATATGTTGGCCTTAATAAATTTTCTTATATCTTTAGCAAATGTAGTGTCTTGTATGTTTACTGTGGATTGGGATAATTTATTGCATAACCTTTGTCTGAATGGAAAAAGGATTCTAAATTTCATATTAAACTTTATGTTGAAGAGCTAAGGATGAATTAATTGCAGAACCACCCCAAATAACTTTTTACTCTTGAAGAGGATTTCAAGGTGATGTGGATGCACGTAGTGATGTCATATTCACAGATTCTATTTTAATTCAGGACTGTGGTTCCAAAATTCGCCCAGAGGAGTCCTGTGGCTTGCAGCCTCTCTCTCATGAATACCTCTCAGCAATTTCACAGACAGTGTTTAAGACCTGTGAAGCTGGAGACACAAAAGGTTTGTACTTTATCCCCCTTTTTTTCTGAAAATTAACTCATGCACCTCTTCAAAGAAAAACTAGAAACGCTATTAACTCTTTGCTATAGACATGCACTAACCTATGCACCCTAAAATGAACTAATCACTTGTAACAGGTACTGATTTTCAAAATCAGGTTGATTTGTTCATGTGAGGATTTTTTGTTTAATAATTTTCTAATCAGTGATCCACCACTGCATGTGTTATTGTCATGTAGTCTTTTAAATGCATTGAAGTATTCCATCAAAACCACTTAAAATAAAAAATGCTTTATCCTAAATAGAAGGGGTTTTCTACTCAAAATAAAAATTAACTTCAGAAAAAGAACACAACACTTTGATCCATTTGAATTTTATATTTCCACTGCTATATTAGAAACACAAAACTAGTTTTTAATTTTACATATATTTATACCTTAAAAAAATAAGGGGGACAAATAAAAATTTATGCAATAACCAATACAATCCACATATGTCTTTGGTTTAGTGAGAACTCAGATTACAACAGATTGTCAAGCAGGTACTCGTGAAAGTCACAGTTGCATGAAGATTTATTCAAGTGTACTTTAACTACTCAGGTATGGGGTCTTTTTTGTACTTAAGTTGTTGCTGTATGAGACAGTAAGTAATTTTGTTCAATTCTTTCTTGGAGAAATGAAAATTAAGCCAACAATCCTCTATGGTCTACTGACACTACTGTATTCTTTATCTTGCCGTAGACAGGAGCAGCGCCTCACAGCAGTAAATTTGCACAAACTCGTTGAATAATCAATAAAAAGTAACAGGAATGTGGGAACTGCCTGAATGGATCACTTCATGTGAAACAAAGGCATATAATAAATTCGTGTTATATGGAGGGAATGCACAAAAGAGACTGTTGTTCCTAGCAGTGTGTTTTAATCACACAAGTTGTGAATTATCCTATGCAGCAATATCAGGACATAAAGGTCGAAACTAGAAAGTCCAAACCAAATCCACCGAGTCCTTTCTTTGGCAGACAATCTCCTTCTCCTGATGTACAACATACTCCTTTTGAATACTGAATCTAGCTAAGTGAGGCTGAATATAGTATCTTTTGCAGCCTTATTGTGAATAATATACACAATTAAAGTTCAAACAAACTTCAGGGGATGTATACTCAAAGGATAAGTATATTAAACAAGGAAGAATAATTTGTGCTTATAAAGTGAATATTGCCGATAGGTGTCTAATGAGCCTAGAGCTGGGGTTGCAGTATTTGTCAACAAGTGGCTGTATAGTTTTAATGTGTGTCTCAGCTCCCAGCTGGAACTGGAAAGCATGGCTTTGTGTGGAAAATCATTCCAAATTTGTAACCGCCAAATGAAATACCAATCCTGGCAATGAACAATGGCAAATGGCAAATTCCCTGCTAGAGCAAGAACATTTCTTAAATAACTTAAATTTTCAGAGAAGCCAAGCAATGTCATTTCCCCTCAGAAAACAACTCAAAACTTCTGCAGAAGTAAGGTGGTGTCATACATTGTTCTCATGCTAGGAAACAGCTTAGTTTTACAGGGATACTGAGGTACTACCACAGCAAAATGTATCTATGTTGAGAAAAGCTTGTGTTTGAACATTCATGGACAGGGGCTGAGGTGGAGCATCAGAGATGGAGATGAAATCTTACTTCTTCTGACATTAACGGTAAAATTTAGAAGGCTGCTTTAGAGTTCAGTACAACCAGGATTTCATGACTTCCTCCTCTCCTACTCACCCTGGCACTATTCTTTGGAGGAAGCTCAACACCTTAACAAATGTACACTTAATTTACACAATTTCTCTCTCTTTCTGTCCCTCTTTTAATCAATAAATGCAAATATACAACAGGGGAAATTTCTTCCCTTCGTGTTTACATCATGGAATGAAATTACGATTTTTCTACCAAAAAAAAAATTTTTCTTTCAGAAGTTCTTCTTTGATTCATGCGGTTTGAACCAGGCTATCATATGAAAATTGGCTCTTTGCTCAATATTTTTGCATTATCAGTCATAGAGAAGTCAGCAAACATTAACTGTGTGTTTGGCTTCTCAGAGGGACAGAGAGAGAGAACTGATAGACACCATGAGAACCCCAACTTGTGCTAAATTCCTGCAGGTGAATCAGGTTACTGCAGTCTGTAGAAATTTGGTTTGTAGACAATTACAAAATCTGGTGGGTAAGATATCAAAGATTCACTTCTAATTTTCTGTTGCTGTGACGAGTATGTTTTAATTATATCCCACTTTCCATTCTTCCTACAACTGTATCCAGTTTAAAATAATTCTGTGTGATCTCTGCATTCAACAGCTGTCTGGATTGGGATCCAGCAGAGACATAAATTGAAGTCCAACAAAATGAATGTGTCCTTTGATTACAAGGAGTAAATCTCAGTTTGGACATAAGTCCATAGGCAGAAGGCTATTTATTGTGTAGCAAGTCATGTCCTTTTAATTTTTTTTT
>VWZT01007443.1:44947-84511 GCA_013397055.1 Pachycephala philippinensis | reverse complement strand
AGTTTTTTTTTTTAGTTTTTACTTTTGTTTTTCATAGATACAGCTAGAACAAAAAGAAAAATATTTCCATGGCCTATTCACAGAGGAAAACCTTTTTAAAGGTCTTAGGGTACCAAATAAACACCAAATGCAAGAGTAAACTAGTCATAAATCAAAAAATTAGCATCAGTGTTGGTTAAACATTTAGATTTTGAATTATCAAGCTAGAATACTATTTTGTCTTTCTATGGATGATTGTTCAGCACTATAGAAAAACCTTGATTTTAAATTTGAAAGCAAAATGTGTGTAATTGTGGCTATGACAATGTAAAAGGATGAATAAAAATAAAACAGACTGAAAGAAAAATCAAAACTATCAAGTTAAGTGTACAACCATTATTGGTTAAAACTTTCAATTTTAGGCTAATATTTTTAAAATAGAAAGTAGACTCAAACCCTAACTAATTAGTTAGTAAATCCCAATTAATTATTTTGAAAGTATCTTTCTTTTCAGGCCATTTTATGAGAACAGTTTTAGGGAGTACTGGCAATGTTTAATCTCGTATCTTAAGCAGAAGATTTATGTATGCAACTGATAACGACCGTAATGAGCCAAAAGTCCAGCTTTCACTCTTCTTGTGGAAACCTCCTACTAACAGGTTTTCATAAAACTTTGATTATGCCAATTTTTATTTTGTGGAGAAACTAACAGTGTGTCTTTCTTTCTTGCCCTCATTCATGTAATTGTTGGTAAGCTTGCCCTTGCCTGGTAGAGCCAATGTTAATGCTTTTGCCTGAAGCACCACAAAATGCTGCCTGATTGAAATGGTGCCGAAAACTGGGTTATGTGCTGCTAACTTGTATATGTGAGGAAAGAGCAACTTAAAATTGCCATAGAATATAAGCCCAATTTCCAAACTAATATTGTTTGCAATTTTTGCACTGTTGTCTTCTTTTTTATGAGATTGATTTTATCTTTTAACACAATCCTATTTTGAAGGTTAAGAATGCATTGACCAACTGTTGTGAAATTGCAACAGGAAAAGTTCGTAATAGTTGGATTTAAAATGCATAAATTTACATGCATCATTTAAAAACTCTATGTAAATATAAAACCAGGAATTATTCTGTTAGCATAAATGCTAGTGCTTCCTATCAGTATGAATTTATCTCCATATATCCGTGTTCTCAAACCTTTTTACATTTGCCACTGACCTTTAGCATATGCCAAAAACTAATCTGTTTTTTTCATTAATATGCCTAGGGAGCTATTGAACATAAACCAAACTATTTAAAAGAAGCTTTTCAAAAGTTACTTATCACTTTCGGTTGCCAAATTTTAAACTTTTATTGTTCAGATTTTTTGGCTCCTCAATATTCATTTTATATAGTTCTACTTTTCTAGTTTATTACCTAAAACCAGATCAGCTCATAAAAGTATGAGATGTTAAAAAGAAAATTCCATGAAATTAGGGATCTCATATGTTGTAGACATTGCCAGAACTTTCATATATTTAGGTTGAAAGAAAAATTACAACATCAGAAAAAAAATACCGAGTTTTCATATAATTTTAAAAAATAGGTCACTGCCTGAAACATCTCTCAGATCATTTACTAAGACCTCTATAGTAGTGGCAGGGTCTGAGTCCAGACTTCAAACCAACCAACCATCCTGTCCCTGCTCTCAAAAGGTACAAAGCAGTAAAAGGTGTTTGCATGGCACCTATTTCTGGGTTATCAGAGGCCTAGAACTTTTCAATCTCCTCATGAGACTGCCGTGAAGCTAGGAATGACCATTTAGTCATAGATTGCAAAGTGGGAGCCAACGGCAAGGTCCACAAGTGGCAATAGAAATCTTGGAGGGTCAGAGTATTCTTGGCCCCAGTGGTGGCCAGGAGACCACAGCCTGGAACAAAGGACCTCAAAGCAGAGGGAAGGTCAGCATGAGTAAGGGATTCACAACAGCCAGCACTGGGAGGCTACAGAAGGGGAAATAGTCTAAATTCAGCCTCTGGTGTCCTAGCTGAGCAGGGTATTCATTTGGAGGAGTACTCCCTGCTCCAGAACCTAATTACCACTTTGTAACTTCAGATAAAGATTCCATTTAACCCCTTGATAAAAATTCTACATAGGATCTTGCTCAGGGACCAAAGTTCAGATCTCTCTTTTCACACAAAGATTACCAGGTTACAAGCATGCTATTTCCCTGTCCTAATGGATTTTGAACTTTGAAGTGGTCCTTAACTGAGTGTGGAATGTTTCTCCTAACAGCTGCATGATTAGGATGCAGAAAATGCAAGTTTGAAACTCCTCCGAGCGAGAAGCATGGGATATCTCTACCTTTCTGTTTGTACCCTCCCACCATGGTCTTGGGTGTCCCTCCTTCCTTCCTTCCTCCCTCCATGCTGTGAACTTGGCTGCTTGCCCAGCACAGCCTCCATGAGGCACCCACACCCATGGGAACGGGGGAAGCTGGATTGTGCTCACTGAACCACAGTGTGCTCAAAGCCAGAGTCCAGGGTTTTGTTTAGGTTAAGTCTGCTATTATTTGTTCCAAATCATCTACAAGTGCATCTGAGGGTGGTGTGAGCATGTTCTGCACAGGGCAGAAATAGGGGCAGCTGTGCAGGGTACACAGCAACTGGTATTGCATGGTCATGGCGCTGTGGGATGTATTCATCCCTTAGATGTACCTGTGCAAGCTCCCATGCAAAAAATTCTTGATGCTTTTATTTAGAAGGACTGCTTTATCTTCTAAGACAACTCACCCTGCTACTTACCAAAACATGGTTACTTGGACTTTTGCCTAAGTGCAAGCATAGGATGCCTCCCTGGAAATTCCCTTGCTCCTGAGGTAGCAGCTGACTCTCCCAAGGCCACTGGGATGCTTCAGGGTTTCTTTGCTCAGCCTCCCCCTCAGTCCCTGGCTGGATGAAATGTCAAAAAGCAGCCTTGTTTTTTTGTTGTTGTGGCTTCCTGTGCAGCAGCAATCCATCACACACAGCTGGCTGCTGAGCTGCTGCCTGGTAGCAGTGGTGGGGACAGACTCTAAGGCCAGGTCTGATCTCCAAACTTTTGACTTTGGGGCTGTTTTCTGGGCTATGGTGAGAAACCCATCTGTGGTGGCAAGGCCCAATAGCATTGACAAAAGAACCTCAGGCCTCTGCGCTCTTTTTTGTGTAATGCCTTTAATAAGAACAAAAGTAGGTTTTGCTGGCAGTTACATAGGCACTGGGAGATACTGTCAGCACTGTGTACTTAGAACAGCTAGAAAAAGTGTTTCTTTTGTTCATCCGAATAGAAAGGCAACTCAAAAGTTTTCTGTCTTCCTTCAGAAATTAAATCCCTCAAGCTTCCAGCAGGATTTTGGAAAGCAATAGTTTTAGAAAACCAAAATAACAAAACCATTTAACCTTAGATATGGGATTACTAAAACCCACTGATTTTTCGTAATCCCACTTTATGCTCCTAATCTTCAAAACCATTTTTGTAAATAAGATCAGGCTCTAATAAATCACCTATGTTATTCATTTCACCTTACTGTCATCTTCTGAAATGTATTTGTGTAGTCTGGGACAGTCCTCTGAATTCTCACAAGTTAAAAAAATAGCGTTTTGGAAGGAAAGTCTTAATCTGCTTCATTTTTATATTAAGAGCTCTCAACCATACACCCAGCCTTTAGATGTTTCATTGTAGATGAGAATGAATCTTCAGACATGTCTGAATGTGCATATTTTCTTTTTGCATTCAACCTCCTCACCTGTTTTCTGTTTCTCATATGCCTTCTGTTGAGAAAGGATAAGGTGCTACAAGAAAGGCAACATGGACTGAGAAATGAACCCACAAATGGCTGTCAAATTTGAGCATTCACAGCTCTTTCAGGGAAAGGAAAAAGTTCCCGCCCTAGCTAAAGGAAAAGGGCATAACACAGTGAAACAAAATAGTCTCTTCAAAGGGTTGGAGGGCATTTAATTTACGGGAAACTCCCTTACGAGTTTTTTTTTACTCATACGTGAGTAAAATACTCAAATATATCTTACCTCCTGTGTAATAAAACTACTCAGAAGAATACAGAGGAGGTGCTGACATTCATTGCTGTTTTCCAGGGCAATGGATTGTCCCTTGCCTCAGCTGCTCAGACAACAGGACCTGCGACTGGAGAGAAATAACATGGCAGCCCCATGGCTGCCAGTACTCTGTGCTGGCCAAGCCCGAGCTCCAGCGCTGCGTGGAGGGCAGAAAGGTATGTCACAGGCTTTACATTTTAATTCATTCTTATTTACCTGGATATTTAGTGTCCTGAAGCTTTCAAAATATTTTTAAGATTGACATGTGAGAAAAATCCATTTTTATTATAACTAGAAAAATATTTGGGTGAAAAATTCACAGGGATGAAAACCAACCATTGTCCGTAATTTAGTCTCATATGCAGACACAGTTGTCTGCTGCTGTTTCACAGAGGATCTTAGGTCACACCACTGGAGTTTCAAGACCTATGGTGTATGTGATTACCAGTCAGATCTGCAGTGAGTACACAAGGACAGCAAATGGAGGACATATTTGCATTGTTGTCACAGTTTTGTCTCACATGCAAGTTGGTTTTCTTCTGCTGCATACCTAATGCATGGCATTGCTTGTGCACACTAATCTTACCAAGTCTTCTTGCACATTCTTTTCTTTTAGTGAAGCTTCTAAAGTGATTGCTTGGAAATACAAGGTCTCCTTAATAAGCATGCTATGACTGTTAAACTGTTGAGAGAGAGCTCTGATCTGAGGCTCAGGTACCTTACTGAGGATACAAGTATCCAGAAAGTAAGTAATTAATTGTTATATAGCTCCTTAAAGTGTATTGCCTAGGTAAGAAAATAGTAACTAAAAGTGGCATTTTGATAAAATCCAAGAGCATTTCCATATAGACAAATACAAAAATAATAGTCTTTCAATTAACATTTTCTCCTTCATTTCTGATAAATTTGTTGCCCTGCACACAGTACTTTATTGCCATTTTGCTTTATTTCTGCCTGTGGTTTTCTCTGTTACTGTAGAGCTGCGGGTTACTCCTAGAATGTTTTTTCTAAAAAAATACTGCTTTTTATAACAGAGGAGAAGCATGATTTGCTTCTCATGTACAAAACAAGCTCTTCTGGATTGACCACAGAAAAAAATATTCAAGAATTTGATTGCTTTGGTCTTTGATTTCCGTGGACATCAGGCTGCTTTGATAAGCAACCACCCTTTGGTCAGGCAATCGAAGGACAGCGGAGGAACAATATGCCACTATGGAAGTGGATTGCCAGGGTGTTGCTGAGAGGATCTGCTGACATTTCCACATCCCGAATCTGACCATTCACATTCACGAGTGTCAAAAACAGGAAAGCATTTGTAAAGGGTCCATTAAAACCAAGTATATGAAATGAGGGTCTATGAAGCTTAATTTCTTAGTTCAAATTCCATGATGTTCTAACTTTGAGGTCACTGATCTATTCTAGTGTCAGATGACAGCCAGATCCTATGTGAGCTACTTTAACACCTTGAGAGAAAAATCTCTGTAAAACTAATAGCACTTGTTTCCCATTCTGTGTCTTTTATAGAAGTCTCCTGTCATTGTCTGATAACCTTTGCTACTCTGTAGAAATCTGCTGAATTACGCCTGTTACCTTTGCACAGATGTCCATTTAACTGGTTTATTCTTTTAAAGTTACCACTCTAAAGCATGCTCCCCTTTTGGTATATTTCTCCTATCTCTTTCCCTCAGATGTTATTTTTGTCATAACTTTGTAGTGATTTTAATTTTGTGTGACATTTTGCAATAGCATTTTTGCTTCTTTTACCAAATAAATATATGTAGAGCCTGGATCAACTCCTTTGTGTCAATACAGNAATTTTGTGTGACATTTTGCAATATTGACTTTGTGTCAATACAACTTAAGAACTAAGAAAGACTTTTGTCATACCAAAGTCAGGTGAATAAAATGGTTCCCTTCTTGGCTGGTAAGATCCTGATTCTGCGTTTGATAAGTCAGACTTTGGAATTGCCTTACACTGCCTAAGTGATGTGGTAGAAGAAGATTTTTTTTTTTTATTTGCTTACTGAAAAAGACTTTTGTCTGTGTTATTTATGTTTAAGCAACCTGGACCTTTTATAAAGGAGCTCTTGAGAAGCAAGAAGATATAATTCTTGTGAACAAATACGTGTTTATTTCAAAAAAGATTCTGATAACCATCTATAAATATTTGTATTTCCTCAACTGCGATTTTAGTTTTGATTTATTATATACCTTGTCTCTAAGTACTACAGAAATCACAGACATCTCAAATAGAAGATATCTTAGTTTCCATAGTAAAATAAGCAGAAGGTTTCAATGCTGGAAACAAAAACAGATGTCAAAAAAAAGCATGAGTGCCAAATGAAAGGCCAAAAGTCGTCAACCCAAGTGAGGACACTGAGGTGATCTGGAATGCTATTTGATTTACATTGTTGTTTGCTGAAGTTCACTAAGAACAGAACTCATTCATGTGTCCACTCAAAATGGGCTCAATTAACCAGGGTGCCACTCTCTTTGGGGGTTTTGAATATTCAGCTTGTGTAACTTTGGTCTCTGGAGTTCAAAATCCCTTACAAAGGACATCTTTGCTGTTGACATGGACAGAGGAATTGAGTGCACCCTCAGCAAGTTTGCTGACAACACCAAGCTGTGTGGTGCTGTTGACTTGCTGAAGGGGAGGGATGCCATCCACAGGGACCTTGACAGGCTTGAGAGGTGGGCATCTGTGAACCTCATGAAGTTCAACGATGCCAAGTGCAAGGTCCTGCACCTGTGTTGGGGCAGTCCCAATCACAAGTACAGGCTGGGCAGAGAATGGACTGAAAGCAGCCCTGGTGAGAAAGGAGTTGGGGGTTTTTGTAGACAAAAAGCTCAACATGAGCCAGCAGTGTGCACTTGCAGCACAGAAAGTCAACCATACCCTGAGCTGCACCAGGAGCTTTGTGGGCAGCAGGCTGAAGGAAGTGATTTTCTCCCTCTGCTCTGGTGAGATCCTGCCTGGAGTACTGTGTCCAGCTCTGGGGTCCCCAGCAAAAGCAAAATGGTGACTGTTGGAATGAGTCCAGAGGAGGGCCTGTGAGTGGTCACTGGGCTTCTCTCCTATGAAGACAGGCTCCGAGAGTTGGGGCTGTTTAGTCTGGACTAGAGAAGGCTCTGGGGACCTTAGAGCAGCCTCCAGTATCTGAAGGGGGTCTACGAGAGAGATCGAGAGGGACTTTTCACAAAGGCATGTAGTGATAGGACAAGGGGGAATGGCCTGAAAAAGGGTCAGTTTAGATATTAGGAAGAAATTCTTTACTCTAAAGACTGTGAAGCTCTGTCAGAGGCTGCCCAATTGAACTTGCCATCCTTAGAGGTCTTCAAGACCAGGCTGGATGGGGCTCTGAGCAACCTGGACTAGTGGAAGGTTCCCTGCGCATGTCAGGGGGTTGGAACCACATGATCTTTAAGGTCCCTTCTAACCCAAACCATTCCATGATTCTATGATCATGCTAAGACATAAACAGCATAAGTCTGTGATTACATCTTTTAATTTAAATAGGAGGTGTTAATCTCTATACCATTGTCAGATTTCAGCTTTGGTAGCTGGAGGCTGTTTTCATGTGCTTCTCTATTAGTTTTTTATGGGGGGAAAAAAAGATGAAAAAAACCTACTATCTTTCTACTTTTAATGAATGTGAAGGGAAACACACAACAATTAACCAGTGTTGTGCTGTGTCCCTAATTTGTGTTCACTTCAGCAAGTGATGAATTAAGATGTAAAGTGAATGCTCTTTTTGACTGAAATGCAGCACATGGAAAATGAACCGTGTTTTAAAGTGAAATCCTTCTATTTTTCTCGTGTTTCATAGAACAATGGAAAAATGCAGCAGGTATCTCTTGGTCACTAATGTCTTGTATTCATTTGTCAGTGTTTCTGAAATATATTTATGGTCACCCAAACAGAGCACTTCTTTCCTACCTGCATCATAATTAAGCCTTCAAAAATGCTTTCTAATTTGCTTTCTAACTCCAGGCTGCTTTTATTTCTTATATTACAATTGATTTGTTTTCCAAAGCTCATCTGTAAAGTTATAACCTTTCTCTATAACAGAAATCCATTTCCCTGGCTGAGTTCCAATTGATTTCACATCATCATTAACTGCTATTTTAGTTTGTGTGCATATAAAACTGTTTGATCTAAGTTGTTTCTGTGTGTTGTGGTTTAACCTTGCAGGCAGCTGAACACCACATAGCCATTTGCACACTTGCCCACAGGGATGAGGGAGAGAATCAGAAAATAGGTAAAACTTGTGGGTTCAGTAAAAGACAGTTTAGTAGAATGGAAGAGGAAGGGAAAATAGTAATAATAATAAGAAGAAGTATAAGTATACAAAGGAAGTAATGCACAATGCAGTTTCTCAACACCCACTGACTGATGCCCATCCCATCCCAGAGTAGCAGCTGCTGCCCCCCCCAACCAATTCCCCCCAGTTTTATTGTTTAGCATGATGCCATATGGTTTGGAATATCCCTCTGGCCAGTTGGGGTCAGCTGTCCTGGCTGTGTCCCCTCCCAGCTTCTTGTGCCATCATCCTCTCTGGCAGGGAGGAATGAGAAGATGAAAAGTCCCTGATTTAGTGTAAGTGCTGCTCAGCAACAACAAATCCATCAGTGTGTTACCAATATTATTCTTACCCTGAATCCAAACCACAGCACTGTACCAGCTACTAGGAAGAAAATTAATTCTATCCCACCCAAAACCAGGACACTTGGTTTCATAAGAACATAAGACCACCTGTAGTGAAACAAGAACACTCGAGCTGGTGGAGACATGAGAAAGTATGTACATGCACAAAAACAGTTTTATGAGGCCTTATTTTGCTTTATGATGTGTTAGCAAGAATAGTCAGTCATATGTTTGCATTTCATACACAGTAAACAGGAAAATTTTGAAGTGCTGAGATTAAAGTTGTGCTGGCTGAGTAGATTTTCTTTCATTCCACTTTTAATATCAGCAGTCTTTTTTCTCCTCCACTTTAAACTCTAAGGCAAATGAGATGCAGATTGTCTCATTCTTAGGGAACTCCATATATATGTCCTAATTGAATCAAATAAATTTTTCCTCGTAATAAAATATTATATCTCTATTATGTTGGCTCAACAAAATTCTCTGTAGCTGTGGTTAATGACTTTTTACTGTAAGACATATACAAATGTATTAAGACAATGCTTTGATTTTTGTACAGGATTGATTGTGTACTTTTAAAAATGAGTGAAGGAAAAAGGGTTCTAACAGGTTATTATTTATCCAATTAGCAGTATATAGAAAGTTGGCCTCAATAGCAGGAGGGATATATATTTTACTTATCATTGAGAAATACTACCCAGAGTTTAGTCTTATAATAAAGTACCATTGAGTCATGTGTAATTAAGAACAGGAAATATTAAAAGGCAATATTTGCTGAAGTACTTAAAATTCAGCTGTTAAAACAGGAATTTTAATTTATAATTTCTTAATAATATTTTAGAGTTAAGTAGTGTTTTGAACTTACAGGTGTTTAAATTTCCCAAGTGTGGTTAATTTTTAATGATAGGTCTTGTTAAGAAGTGAATTCCACTGTGCTTACACAATCTTTCAAAGCCTTTAAGCTATAATGGAATTTTTCACACAAAATATTTGGAATAGAAGACAGTGAAAACATCTGTCTGTGTGGAAGTGTTGTTCTTTGTCTGGTAAAATTATAACCTTATATATGTCTGATCGTTTAGTCATCCTGCAGACGAATGCCCCACCAACTTGGACAGTGCATGACTAAGTCTTGGGCCAGACTTGTAAAAAAATGAGATATGGCTTACTCTACACACCTAAGCCATCATGTTCCTCATTATTATCATAGAGATAAATACAGAATCATCCCTGGAGCCTTTTGTTCAAATCATATTAAATACTACATGGCACATGCAACTACAATGAGTTCATCTAATTGTGTAGAAATAAATCTGGCTGTAGTTACCATACATTCAATTACATTGAAAGATTATTTTAATTCATCAGAACTCTTGAGTCAGTTGAAGGATATAGGTTTTCTTCCTGGGGCTAAACACCACTTATTTTAACCTTTGAGTCTTCCAAGCATTTGCTAAAAATGAAGCTGACTTGCAAAAGGTGAACTTTGAAAGATGCTTTCTGATGGTTTGCATACCACAGCAAAATGTGTTTGGCCAGCTCTGCACAAGGGCAGTTTGAAAAGAGAGTAGGATACCTACAGGTACCTACAGATATCCTCTTCTTCCACTTTGGTTTCTTTTGAGAAGAAGAAAAAGAAGAATTTGGGGTTTTTTTCCAGGATTTACACATCTCACATTATGGTTGAACCGATGGTTTGCAGCAGATTGTTGGATGCAGACAAAATCTTAATGGATGCAGAGTGTGTGTGCAGATGTGCTGATGATGTGCTAAGCATCCACCAGCTTGGGGTGCATTGAATTACAAGAAATGCACAGCTGTCTTTCTATCTGAGATCTTCTTTAGACTTGTGAGAGAGCATTCCCTCCAAAATCCCAGCACACAGTCTCCAGAGGATGATTGCTGATACTGTCCCGTGATGACTGCAAACAGACTTTAGAGCTCTCTCAGAGCTAGAGGGCAGGGACCATAGGTTTCACACACTGCAGTCCCAGTTTTCATACCTTTCAACAAAGCTGTGATTTCACTGTGGAAGACAGAGTTAAACAAAATTGTCTGATTCCAGTGATACAGTCCTGATGTGGCTCATACCTACTTGAACAATCAAAGATTTCTTGACTGTAGGCTAATATGGTTACTATAATTGACTGACATCTTTAAGGATGACCTCCCCTTTTGATGTGTCTTTCTGTACAACCACAAGCCCACTTTGGCCAATTTCTTTCTTTCCCACTTGCAGCAAGCCTTGACTATTCTCTTAGCAGACTTGTTTCTAAAAGTCTAGGTTAATTTCCGTAGTGGAACAACCTGTATTCTTCCCCAGTGTGATGTTGCTATCTTTCTCATTCCTGATTTGGAAATGGGCTGAGTGCAGTCTCATCAGTCTTGTGATGGTATTTGAAGTATGTCAGGGCCCTAACAGTTGCCTGTTTCATTATGCTGATTGCTTTAAAGGAATATGCTCTGACTCCTGTCACCCATGTCACATTCTCAGAACATCAGGACAACAACAATAGGAATATGCTAAGGCCCAGCTGATATTTTCATATGGTGCCCAGCATCATGGCATTTCCAGACTAGAGCTGCCACTTTAAGACGTGATAGTATCTAACTTCTTTCTTCTGATAGGGATTTACTAAATGACTGCACATAGTGCCCTTCCCAGACCTGGCCGGCAAGGTACCCCAGGGCAGACTTGAAAATTTGGTCATGGGTCCACTGTTTATGTGTATGTACCTGTGTAGGTATCGAAAAATTGCAAAGCCCTAAAATGCTAAACCATTTAATAGTGTAGATTGGGGTGCGTGTATGTGTTCTGCTCTGACATAACAAAAAATGGGAAAGAGATCTTAATCTTTGATGCTCTGCAGTGTTTGAGACTTTGGAAATGTTTGCATGACTCTTCACACCTAAATTGCTAGTGAATGCACAGTGTTAGCAAAAAAGACATCTGTGCATCATTGGCACTGGCCATGGTTCTTTTCTCCTTTTTTTTCCATGGAAGTTGTTGTCCTGCTATTTGAAATCAGTAGTAGATGAGATTAGATCAAATATAGTTAGGAGAAAACAGCTATGAGAATTCTAGTCACACTACAACGAGATAAAAATGTCCCATCTGCCAGATTAGTGTAATTAATAGCCGAATATGCTCCTTTGCAATTCCCATGTGCTGTGATAACAAAATGGTGTCATACATCACTAGAAGAGAAGCAGTCTGTATGTTCTACCAACTGCTGTATGTGTGTAACTTGGTAGGGCCTGTTTGTTATTCTGCTAATGATGTGTTGGGTTTTTACAGAAGTGTTCTCACCCACATTACAAGCTAATGATGTCCTTGCCTGTGAATATCTGAGAACTGCTTTTTAAATAGATATGCATCAAAATACTACAGTGATGGACTTATGAAATGGAGATTAAAGAGACATGGATATAGACAGGCTGGAGAGATTAATAGATTTTGCAACCTAAAAGAATTGTTGCTTAAAACCTCAAGTTAACCTACTTTAAAATTAGGACATATTCTAAGCATGGACTGTCTTCCTAATTGTAAATAATTTTATGCATGTGTGTGTCTGTCAGAGAGGGAAAGAGAGAATATCCAACCAGTCCTTCCATGGATCCAAGGATCCTTGACTCCTGTGAGTCATGTTATGCTTGATTTAAAGAGGTTTCTTTTGACATGATGTGAAAAGCTGGAAACCCCCTTGCGTGTGAGAGAAATGTTTATGCAATACAAGCCTGAACAGCAGCTGTTTAAGAATTTCCTCTATGAAGCAGCTTTGAGAGGTCCAAGACAGGAGTTAGAAGAGCGTCTATGAGCTCAGTGCTAGTTTTAATTTGTTTGCTACCATACTTAATCTATCAAGGGCTTCTCTGCAGCCCACAATGGGCAAAGCATAGGAAGTTGAAGGCAATTGTCATGCCCATTCTTGGCCCTAACATTGGATGAGGGGATGCTCATCTGAAATTCCTTCTCTTCTGTGGAAAGTAGCACTGGTACACTGTTGTGGCTTGTTTTTAATCACAATAGGTTAATAGTGGGAAGTGCAATCAAATTTCAAAACTGTGACATTCCTGAAGGGAATAGATAAACGTGTTAGATGAGTGTAGTCCAAAATGCCTCTACCACATAAAATCTCTAAAAAAAGCTTTGGAAATATGTCCTTAAACATGTCATCTTGTGCAGTCTGAATTTTATTTGCATAATCAAATATTCAAGGTGGAAGTGGTAAAACATCAAACTCCAAATCAAATTAGGAAATGAAACAATAAAATCCCAGCTTACAAGATACCAACTACCCTGAGTGCCAGAGGAGGTAGGAAAAGCTGGGTATTTCTGTGCAGAGAACAGGGCTGTTACTGTGTGATGGCTCTACGGGGTTTCTTAATCCCAGTTTTACATTTTTGCTCCTCACTGTGGATTTCTGGCTGAGGTGATTGGGGTAATTGATTCTGCACACAGTTTCACTGGCAAACCACAGTGAACTGGGTTCTCCTACTCTTTGGACTTGTCTTCTATTACCTGCTTCATCAGAAGGAAATGCTAGTCCTATCCACTCAAAATAGGGCAATAGCATTAAAAAAAAAATCCCACAACACTTTAAGTTTTGTAGTCTCCCCATACAGAGATGTCTGTTTTTTCAGAGGAATCTACAGAATAAGTAGGAGCAAACCCAAATTTGACTTCTTTATTCATTTGCAAGTTCAGGGTAGCCCAGCAGAGACTGCTATACTTACAATATTTCTGTCATCCTGGCAGGATTTCTAACTCCTTTCAGGCCATGGTGCTTCCTGGTGGTCCCATCACACACAACAGGACTCTATTCACATTATCCTCCACCCGAATAAGTCCCTTTTCTTTCCCCTCTGAAACTGCAGAAAGGCCATCTCTCTACAAATAAGGCAGCAGCTGCATCCTTCGTAGGAGTTGTGTGTGTGTGTGTTACTTTGGTGTAAATTCTAATGAGCCTCATTTATGGAAGACCAATACATGCTGTGTAGGAGAAACCCACATGAAAAACTGAAGGAAAAAAAGCAAGAAGCTGCAAGCAATCATGAGAGCATGTGTGTACTAGCAATTGGAAGTAAATAAGCTTAAGCAAAAGAAATCATCACCAGGGATGAAAAATGCAGGGCTAATTTTGCAGCTATAGCCATCTATAACCTGTACTTTTTGTCTTCAAAATACATAATACAGATTTTTATTAACCAAATGACACAGACTTTTCTAAAGGAGAAATTTAGTATTATGATGCCAGGGTACTGGCAGTTCACAAAGATATTTCTGGAACATTATGAGAAGCATTTAAAAACCTCCCAACTAGCTGTATTCTTTTCTTAGCTTTGGTTTCTGGATTGTACAACAAAAGTCATACCTTTTTTTCTGTCTGAAGATTCTTTTTATAGGTGACTCAACTAACAGAGGGATGATGTATTATCTAATAGAAAGAGTGAACAAGACTCTTCAGGAATGGCAGAAGACTCATGATGTTAAATGTTATCACAATATCAATGAGGGGAAAACATTTATCAGTTACTCCTATTACCCCCAGTTCTGGATGAATGCAAACCAGAGACCAACTTTTGAGAAAGCACTAGAACAGCTGCTGCAGAGGTACTGTACAAACTCTGTATCTACCTTGTTTGTATTATCATTCTATTCACAAATGTGTTTAACACATTTTACAATTAAAATCAGTAAACAATAAAATATAACGTGCACAGGCCATATTGTGTGGTTAAAAAATAGCTGAAAATTACATCAGGCCTCTGATCAGAGTGCCAGATACAGTTCAGTGAAAGGCAAAGCAATGTAGTTAAAATGTTTGCCATCTGTTTAAAGCAACATGTGTTGTTTTTCTTTCCTGGGTTTCAGATCACGTCCCCTGGAGAACACAGACCAGACCGTATTAATTGTAGGTGGTGTTCAGTGGCTTAATTCCAATCACCTGCAAATTATCCAAAAGGTGTTGAACAGGTAATGTTATGTACTTGGTGTTATTCCAGTTTTTGATATGATAAATTATGAGAAACAACAAAAAATTTTAAATACAAAATTTAATTTGTTTTTTTCATAGGTGTGTACTTAAATGACTTTGAGAAAAATAAAACATGCATTGTCTTTTGATGTGTCTGTTAAGTAAAAAGTGTGTCCTTGTTCTTTTTTTCAATTTGCAAAACAGGGAAAATTTATCAAATATCCTGGTAATTGTCAAATCTATAGGGATGGGCTTTCACCTTCCAGTGGATGGAATTCATTCTCTATCACAGGTAAGCTACAGTACGTTTGCATTTTCATGGAAGACTTGTCATTTCAGCACTAATTTTGCCATCTGGTCAAAATACGTTACAACCTCTGCTGAGCAGATTTTAAGTGGATCAAGGAAGATGAATGTTTATATTTGCTCATACTGCTTACTAATAGGGATTCAAACCAATTTCCATATTTCATGGATTCTGCTGCAATTAGAGAGCCATTTGAGATGCCATACTTGGTCAGCTGTCCCAAGAACCAGAAGAAGCTCCAATATTAATCCTGCTGCCAGAATTGAGAGATCGTGCTGGGGATAAGCAGATTGCTCCTCATACCACCTTGCACATAGACCCTTCCCCAGGCTTCCTCCATGGTTACTGCTGGATCCCATTCACTTGTCTGGCTTGCACAACTCAATAAATCTATCTTAACCCACCTATGAAGCCAGAACATTACAGAGCAGCTGGAATGTACCAATGAATCCAGCCTGCTATTTGCATGTTAATCGGATGTTACAGTCGGTTTAAATCATATCCAAGACTCTCAGTGTAACAAATGTGCTCATTTCAGTGCGCTGTGTAACTCACTCAATTCACTATTTTTATTTACAATTTGGACAGCGATTCTCTATTGAACTCACATAAAATGCATGGATGAGAAGCACTGGAAGGCAGAACAGAGTAAATGATGCCTACCAGTGTTGTGTGTCATGCCCCAGCTATTCCCAGGTGTTGAAAAGAGAAAATTATTACCTTTCACAGATTATGTACAGCACTCCTTGTGTGCTGGGGACTGGCGCCCATGTCTTTTTGCAACCATAACACACTGCTGTATTCAGCATGTGACCTCCTGCTACTCTCACCCTTCTCTTTGCTGCAGAGACTGCCCTGTCTGATTTTGCCCATTCTTTCTAAGTTAGTATTGCCTATCTGCCTTGTCTCTACTGAATGTCTTCTTATTGATTCAAACCATTTTCTTAATTCATCTGGATGACCTAAATAGAATAAAGTAAGGAAATGGTTGTCATCAACATGAAGAAACATTTTCATAGCTCCTGTCATAGTTTTCAGCAAAGCTCAGTCGTAGGATGAAGAACTTGAATCCAGGGTATGTGAGGCAAGAATAGAGTATTAAAGGCTTCCCAGGACTACCTTTTTCTTTTTCTTATTCAATAAATTTACAAAACTCCAGAAATCAACTACAATGCATAACCAACATTCTTTTCCCTTTCAATATTGGAATCATATGCCAAATTACCCATGTGGTTTGTATGCTCTAGGCTTCAGGATTACCCCAGCTACTCTCAAAGGCCTTTTGTCTGCCGTGTCGACTCCACTGCCTTGCCAAATTTATGGCTTTTTTTCTGTTCTTTGTCTTCCTGAAGTATATTCAGAAACAACAATCTGTTCTTCAGTATAACCATATTTAAGATACCCCTGGCCCTATAATCCCTTTTAAGCAAGTGCCTCAATGAATTTGATTCGGAGCTGAATTTTTCTTTAAAGGAGCAGTTTCACCATTTGTTACAGACAACTTTATAATTGGAATTTTTTTCTGGATTACACCTCATATTAGCTAAGTACATGTTAAAAACCATTACCCAGGAATTATATTTTAAACAATCATGAAATCTTCCTATAAAGGAAGCTGCACATCTACTGAAAAGTAATTATAATTTCTGAAAAAAACCCCTACATCAGTCTCGGAGTAGTAGCTATTTTCAAGAGTGAATTTATAGTAATTCATGTCTGTAGTATAACATAATTGCTTATTCAAAATGCAGTTTTGCTATTTATTTCCATAACACAATAACCTTTCAACAGTCCTTCTGACAAGACATTGCAACATTTTATCTGGAATGCAGGCAGAAGTGCAAAACCTGTGGAATGAAAACTTGATTATTCTGGATACAGCAAAAAATTTGGGCTATGAAGTGGTTGACACCTTTGTCATCACCATGGGACGTTACAAAGAATTCCTGCAAGGGAAGTGCGGCTGCCATTTCCATGAGGTAACGGTTTACACTTATATCATACCCAGGTATTTAAGAAATTTTAACTGTCAAATCTTAGAAACAAAAAGGCGTGTGGTGAGGTTAGCATCTGTCACTCCAAGTTAGGCCTGAATACAAGTCGTGGGGAAAGCAGTTTGTATGGTGGCACTTGTCCCTCACTGCTGAGGGTGCAAGGCCACCCAAGGACATGCTGAACTGCTGGCCTGGTGATTCCTTGAAATAAAAATAAACGTGCCCTTCTGCAAAGGTAGGTCTTATAAAAGGATGGTTTTTTGCACAGTTTCCAGGTTCTTGTATTATTTATTATGTGTTATGTATCTCTGCTGCTTCTGCATGGACTCAGTTTCTCTTTTTACTCAGTCTCACAGGTTTTTGACTGATGCCTTCCTAACTGAGCAGCTCAGCACACTCACATCAAACCATAAGTACAATTAAAATGGAGCTTAAAATTGAAGGACCAATCTTACTGCTGTATATCTGTTTTCCTATGTCTGAGAAAAAATAATCTGGAATAGTTACAGTGATCCACTGTACAAACAGAAGTGTAAATCGCTTATTCCCACTCACACCCATAGTCCTGCTTTCTTGACTAAAATCTATAGAATTTTTTGGGAGTGTTACCAGAGTCATGTGAGCTCATGTGCCATGCATCAACCTCAGAGCTGGTTTCCACCTCAGGCTCCACAGCAGCTCACATGTTTTCAGGCCAGTGCCAAGGCCTCTATCCTGCTTTGGGGCCAACATCAGCAGGTGTGGTTAGTTAACCAGTCCTTTAATCTGCTCTGCTCAATACTTGAGAGGCACAAACACAGCTCAGTCCAAATGAAGCTGGAAAAGGGGGAGTGAGTCACAGAGTAGATATTTATGTGATTGATAAATAGTCCTATGGAGCAAATGCCTCCCTCCATTTTATCCAGGCAGCTGTATTGACCCTTTTTTATCTAGAACCCAGATGTTGGTGTTTTTCTGGGTCATTGCTGATGGTTGCAATTTCCGCAGATCTTATGAGCGAAACGGAGGGCTTCAAAATTGAATATTTCAAATGCTTTTTATGGAACTCGGTGGAAAAACAGCAGGGCGTGATCAGTCATCAGCATTTTTCATGTACTCCTCCATCATTTTGTATGAGCTCATGTGCAGATTTGGTCTTGCTTCTCTGCCCAAGGAATCTCAACAGACTATGTGTTTCTGGGGAGGATCAGGGGAGAATTTGGCTCACAGAGCTGTTATTAATGAGGCTTGAGAGATCATTGTGCCTGAAAGAGCCATAGATATGCCCAGTAGAATCCATCATGCACCAAAAACCAGACTTGATCCTTGAGGAAAGAAAAAAGAAAGTCCTTGAGTTCTTTTGATACTTCATTAGTTTTAATAGTTTTGTCATCAGCTTATTTCTGCATCCTGGGAAGTGGAGTTTCATTAGGTGCTGGAGCAGTTTGCACCAGGAAAATGGCATTTTGCCCCCAAGGACAGAGCCAAGAACACTGTGTAAAACCCCATCACTTTTCATGTTTTCTGAAACCAGATGAGACAGATTAAATCTTGTGCTTTGTACTTTCACTTTCTTTCTCTTAAAAGCTGACATTCCCAAAGTCTCAGAAGATGGCACCCCTCTGTAAATGCCATCTGAGCTAAAGCATGGTTGTGCAGGAATGGAGGACTGGCCATTCTGTGCAGTCAGAAAACAAGAACAGAAATGCCTTCAGCAGTTCTCATTTAGTTCTCTCTAGCTGGCTGAAGAGAAAGCTATTTCCCCTAAATGGCCTGAAAAATTGAGTTCCCACCAACCCATTTCAGAGGGTCTCAGGTGACCCTGATAGCATAGAAATCTCTGTCTCTGTAGACTCTACAATCTTTGCTCAGATTTCTAAGGGATCTGGACTTTCAAAGGGATTATACTGAGCTGGGACAAAATATCTTGCATAAGCCTGGCACTTACTGCCCAAACGTATTTCTAGTTCTATGCACACAGGAAAACTTGATTTTTTATTTACCTCATTCTTTGAAAATGCTTATTGAGATTGGTCAGCACTGTAAAATTATTACAGAAGCTATTTTTTAATTCAGATTTATTTCCTGTTTTAATGGCAGTGAAATCATAATCACAACATAGAAATTAGCGACCTTGGGATTTTTGTATCTTAATCAGTGGCTGGCTGCTGGGTGAACATTAGATTGCATTCCTGGGAGATTATGCCTAACAGGAATGCAGTTTGGGTGATTGGTTCAAGGTGGCATCATTTTGAAATAGTTGTAAGATCTAAGGCACCGATTAAGAAAAATGAACCTACAGTAATTGCATGAAAACAAATAATAGCCCTTGGCTTAGCTGTATGAAATTGATCAGAGGATATATTAATTTTCTACATGAATAATTCCTGGTCTGTTTTCAGTTCAGCCAGCTCCCTCATAGCCTCTCTGCTCAGTCTTTCAAGCCTTTGCACATGTTATTTCTTCATTCACATTTAATTTCATATTATTTATTTCATTTATTATGAGCTTCACTGCATATAAATGTTGATTCTGATTGTTCAGTGACAGTAAATATACATTATATTTTTAAAAGCTAACATGCTTCTGCATAAATATGTGAATCAATAAATGAATTCTGCATTTTCAAGTGTCTGCTGTGATTGATATAGCAGGAAAACTGATGGGCATCAGTGCTATCAAGTCAGCATATATATACTATTTTCAAAATAATTAACCACCTTTTCTGCTTTCTCTGCGTTTGCCACTGCCTGGGCTGAGGTTCTCTGTCCTGCATATGTGCAAGGTTCTAAAGTTTTGTCTCTCTCAAAGCTGCTTCATTATTCATCAGTGATTGAGTATTCACTGAGACAAGACCTTCAGCATTTCACAGGAGACCACCCCCCCTCCCCCTCCCCAGTTATTAAGCTCCTGACAGCCATACATTTCACTTTCTCACTTGTTGATCCCATGAGCATGGTTTTAGTCCATACAAGTTGAACACGATAATCCAAGAGCTTTATACATATTTCAGGGGCCAAGGTGGAGCATTCTTCAGCACTAAGTTACTGAATCATGTTGTGGTTATGTCAGTGTGGTGTCCTGGGGAGAGGGATGTTAAATCGCACCGTAACTCCCTCCTCGGAGAAACACGACACATGAGGGTTTTCATCTCAACATGGGGCTGGGCCAGGTTTGCATCAAGACCTCAGAGTGAGGCATTCTCACTGGGCTCATAGCTGAGACACGTTATATATGCCTCAAGTGCTTGGTATCAGAGCAAGATTTAAACATTTCTGCAATTTGAAGCAGTCATGAGTTTGTTTTTTCTCATGCTAAAAACATACAGACAAGCTGTTGAGTGTGAATTTTATTGTTTTAGGTAAATTGTCTCTAGTGAAGAGAACAGAGTCTAATACACAAAGGCATTACAGAGTCAAGTAACTGAGTATAATGGGCCTATGCTGTAGATTCCAAAACGTAAGATCTTGCACTTTAGTTTGTAACATAACAAGTTTGCCATTAAAATACTGTTTATGAGCAACTTGCACCTCAAGGTAAGAGTATCAGGACCTGCTTCACGGACAACTGCCTCAGCATTTCTGCACACACAGCTGTGTATCTGTCTTTCTAGGTGCAGGCAGAAAGCACTCACATATGTCATTTCTTTTGCAGGTGGTGAAATCCAATCCCTCTGAAGAAAGGCCACACATAACAATGACGTTATCGAGGCACTATACACTGGGGAAATATTTTGGCAGTCAAAGCAAACCATCACAACTGCAGGACTATGCAACAAATTCTCGGTCCCCGTATCATGTCCGAGGTCCAATAAATCAAGTTTATTCTGAAATCCTTCTCAGCAGGCTCTGTGCAAGTAAGAGGGAGTTTGTCAGCACATAGCCTCTCTTGGCTATAGCACCGAGACTAGAGAAGTGCCACTGCCTGAGTGACAATTGAAGGATCACGGTGGATTTATGATATGCTTCCTTGATCGACTGCACGCACACAAAGAGAGTTTGGGACGTGGTAAAAACCAAAGACCTTATGAAATTAAGATATGCCCCAGTGACTCCATTGTGTGAAAATGGAAGATGGAGGGTTGCAAAGGAGAGAAGAGGGGAAGTTACTTGAACTGTTGCCAAAGACTAGAACAGCTGTAGTTCAAGCAAGTGTTTCTAATTGATAGTAAAAAGAGACCTATATATTCACTCAAACATTTGGGAAGGGCTGCTTTAGGTCTTCAGCACTATCTAGTTTTCTATTTATAGAGACACTGTAATATTTGAATGTATTTAGAAACTGACTACATTCCATTTTAAGGACTTTTATTTTATGTGGACAGGTTTCTCTTCCATATCAAACCTTTTCTGTTTAGATGCTTGGTTTATAGGATCTGAAAATGTCTGTTAGCATTTTACTGGTGACTCTGAGTTTTGAACTCTAGTGGTTTTAGTAAAACACATCTCTTCTTTGTATCTTAGATGGAACAGATATCTACTCTATTTTTTTGCATGTTCTGAAGCTGATAGGGAGATAGGATACCTACACTGCAGAGTGATTGTAACTGTCTCAATGTAACATGTAAATATACTGAGTTTGTTAACATAACTCTGTTTATGGTCCCAGTTTAGGAGAGTGCCCATATGCAGGAAGAATGCTTAGATAAGTGCTTCAGTGTCTACCTTGGCCTGTAAGCCAAGCAAGTATTCTTCTTGCATGGAAGTGCCATTTCTGTCATGATTTTTTATAAAATACTTGCCAATGTGTGAAGCCTGTACCACAAACATAAGAAAACCCCCCCCTTGCAAGCACACATAAGAATTTCAGGATCTCGTAATCAATCTGTCATAGGAAGTGTGTGATGTGATGGCAGCAGAATATACTGCCAGCATCTCTTGCTTGGCAGGGACAAGGCCTTCTCTGAACTGCAGTTTCATGCTGTAGCCCACCTACATCCCCAGGGTTTGCAGACCTTCTGTGGGTGACACCCCAGGGAGAGGCTGTGTGTTGGTCCCCTGCCACAGTGCTGGCAGCCCACTCATTCACAGCTGTGGTGCCCGATGGGAAACCACGCACGGTCCAGGATTAGCAGCTGGGTGACAGGTTCACCTGGCAACCCCTAAGACTGTTGTCCCTACAAATTATCCAGTTATGGATTTTTATTCATTGAGTCATGCTGCAGGCAATCAAGGCCACTCTCCCACCATGCATTAGAGAAGGGAGTTTTAACCAGGCAAGTGCAAGTCTAACAAAGGATCTGCTGAGCTCTGTGTCATGCTTCACTGTCACAATTTTACATACAATCCTCCACTAGCTTCTGCTTTGATAAAGGAAGCCACAAGCAGTGTCAGGGAATAAACAAATTATGGCAAGGAACTAATCATCATCTTATTTGACTTAGTAGCAAACAGAGGGGCTACCCTATATAGAAGTAGGACTAGCAATTCATGACACAACATTTAGTATTTGCCTAAGATCCTTAAACTCAACAGTCTGTATGCCCAGCTATAGTTTTGTGAATTTGTACTCCTTCGGGTAAGATATGTAAAGCTACAATAGGAAATACAGAGTTTGGCATCCTACATTATAGAGAGTATCCTCCAAAACAGGATCTGGCATACCTAATTTAAGACACCTTTCCCTACATTGAAAAAGCTCCTAGTTTCGACAATGACTTAAAATTAGTGAGATGGTATGATTATCTCTGTTTCTGTATAATATGCTGCTGATTGCTTACAGCAAATATCCCCAAATTTCAGTGTAAGATTTTCCCTAGCATGGAGATCTACATGAAAGATGGGTCAGGAGCTGTGCATAAATACTGAAAATATCAGTATTTGGTTTTGAGCAATATGATTATCTAAAGAATATAACTGTATGCAAATGATATAATATATTCTCTTGGGTCTGGAAATCCAGGGCTGCACAACCTTAAAGCTGAAGGATAAAATATCATCATTAATATTAGTAGATGCAAAATACAGCCAGATGTCTTCGGTTTTAAGATGACCGATGAGAGGTGTATTACAGTTCTGCTTTTGATAAGATTTTTTTTGTAGCTCATTTAAATCCACATGCTGTTAGTGTTATTGTTCTGTACACAAATGTTTTTAAGGCATTAACTGGGTTTTTATGTTTGGTTTTTTTAGCCAAAACCTATTGCTGAAGCATCAGCTTAGTGATGAAAAGGAAAGAGCTGACTTTGTTATATTGTAGTGGATATCAATGAATGTGCAATTCATCAGTTCTGGTTTCACCACAAAATGGTTTACATGTGCTGTACACCCAGATGTCTTAATGTTTTCCAAATCTTAATATTTTTGAAATGTATTAAGTGTATATTTCCTTGTGTGTTTTCTATTTTTTATGTGTCTATGTACATTAATATGTCTGTACAAAGTCATTGGTACAATTTGCAAATTGATCTTTATTTAAATGAGTTCTTTGAATAAGCTTTTTCCAACACTATGTATGATCCACATAGTCTTAGGAATGAACAAAGGATACTAAGCTACATTTTTGTTATTTAACTTTAAAATATGTCTAGTATCCCTAGGTATGTGAAAGGTGAGAGTTGAGATTGACATGCAAGGTTTGCTTGCTCATAGGCATTAAAATTTATGGATTAAGACAATAAAAGAATTACTGTGTTTGAATTCCAGTGAGAACACATGTGTTGCTATGTACAGTTTACTCTAGAATTATTATATCTGCTGTGACATTTTGCCTGAATAAGCATTAAAGTGTTCCTATAGTCCATATATTTATCTTAGTCCCATTACTTACCATTAAAATAGCAAAGGACTGAGTTGTCAAGTTGAGTTCCACCTCCTAATACAGACATGAGTGGCTCTAGAATTAGTGGTAGGATTGAAATATTCAGGCTGGGGAATGAGTACTCTGAGAAGTGGAATTTCCTGCTTGGTGTCTGCCTGGCAGCATGTGGAGCTTAGAACAGAACTAGGGTATACTTTAAGCTACAGGTAGAGAAAGAATGGAACTGTGTTGCAAGATAAATACTCTGATATACAGAGCAGCAGTCTCAGTTATTCTTGCATCCCTTTAGCTGAAGCTGGAGCACAATTTACCAGTGTCCTATGAGTTGCAACTCCTCACCTCTCATATAACTCTATAGATGTTGGACAGTGAATTGGGTTAGAGCCTTACACCTGGCCACTACGATCAAGTCCATCCTAAAAAATATCTTCAGAATAACTGACTGACTTCAGAATGAAAAATATTTCCCTTTTTGTAGGGAAATGCTTTGACAAGTCATCTCTGTCATCAGAGTTGCTAGATTTCAGGGAGCTGAAAGAATGGACTACCAATACAATATTTAGTCTTAGTATTCATTTGAAAATTATAATCTTTAGAATAATCTCTTTCACACTGTTAAATGCAAGGCCTTTATTTTTTCTCTTCTGTGACATATTAAAGGGACATCAGAGTAAGTTTATTTGCTTAGTGGGTGGGGTAGTGAGGCATCAAATTACCTCAAGATTGAAATAACCACTAATAGTTATGCTTCTGTTGCTATGTTGAGCCAAAGAGAATGCTTTGAAGATGCAGATATGTGTGATATTAAGTTGACTGCAGTCCAGGGATCTTTCAGATTACTCTTTTAGAATAAAGCAATTTTTAGAGGTGCAGTGAACTATTTGGCATAAACTCAAACTGCTAAACAAGTCTCTGTAGGGTCACATGAAAAATACAGTCTTACCTTCTTGCTTGCCTGCTAGCTTTGCATCTGGCTTGTTTTACCTCACTGACTATCTGTACCTGCTTTACTCCACATCAGCCTTTCTTTCAGATGACCTTAGAAATTTGTGTTTTTTCAGACTAGCAACTTCTGGAAATCTGAGACATAATTGTTGCAAATTCAGTCTGAATCTTCAAAATAAGTTTTTATCAATCCCAACAACACTAGAACACAGCAAGGGTAGAGCAAGCCTCTTATCTAAGGGCAGTGATTTTCTCTGACAAATTTAAAACAGCTGTGTTGTGTTAAGTAGTTAGTTTGCACTAGTACTTAGCTCTTCATGGAGCTTGCCTTTACCAGGCAAAAATCCATCTTTCAAACTCCACTGCCATCTTTACCTGTGTAAATCTTCAAAACACCAGAACAGCCTGTGTAAAATACAGGCATACCTATTTATTGGAGCTGGTACATACCCTGAAGTATTTAATGACACCTTCACACTATCCATTGAACAGAAAAGCTCTGACTACACAGTAAAAAGACACTGTGCATTTTAGGCTTACTTCTCTGTGATTAGATTGTACTAAAAATAGTGCTACATCTCAGCCTAAGCCAGTACCTGGAGCTAAGAGTCCTAGAAAACTACTCAAGTCATTAACTTCAATGGTAAAGGTGAGCCTGTAGGGTCACAACAGGGTCTTCTGCAGCACAAGTTTCTGTTGTGATGGACTTCACCCTTTTCTGTGCTTTTTCATCTGACTCTTTGGCCAGCTCTTAGCACCTGTGGGCAGCCCTTCCTGCAATCCTTCAACATGTTCAACAGCCTTGGCAAGGGACACCACATTAAGCAGCCCTGAACTGAAGATCAAGTATATGTTTAAAGGAAATCTGAACTGAGGTCTTTATGAAATACAGCGTCTATTAAGCATCACCTTCATTTCCTCTACTACTGAACTTCCCTAATGAGGAGCAGGATTCACTCCCTTTCAGCTGAAACTCAAACGCCAAGATGTTTTCCCAGCTTTTGACAAACTTTTTTCCCACTGCTTGCTTGCATGAAATGAAGGGAGGGAACTGCTCTGCATGCTCCTGCCTAACAGAGTGAGGTGTGTTCACACAGTCACTGCAGTGGGTATTTCCCTCCCATACCTCGTTGTGGGGACAACATTCCCACAGCAGATGGTGTTTCATTCCTGTGACTTTTTTAACTGTTTTGAGCAGTGACAGTCTACGTGGTTCAAACAGACAGCTCAGTGTCTGCCAGCACCGCCTGCCCCAGTGCTGCTCTAAGGATGATGGGCAGATTCTGGATGAAGACAAGACTGCAGAACTACAATCCTTGAGTGAGGAATAAAAATTACTCAGACACCTCTTGACAAAGTCAGGGCAGTTATGAAGAGCTCACCGCAGATCAAGCAGGTGAAATTCAAGTTGTCAGGAGCCCTTTAAAGTTAGTAAATTATATGAGTCATTGTCAGGGTTTGAAGACCAGATCTGTCTTTGGCAGAGTTTCTCACTTGCCATGCTCCAAAAACATTTTTTTTTTTTTTTTTTGCTCTTGTCATTATAAACTTCCATATTTCTGTTTTGATTCTGTGGTACTAAGTTTGAAATATTTTTTCTACTCTGCCTGATAATGATTGTGCAGCCTCCCCAGACGGTGGTCAAATCATCTAACAGATCAGAGACGTTTTATTACTTCTTAATGGTATTTTTCCTTTACTTCCATATGCCAGCTCCAAAGTTTCTTTATATTTACAGAAAGCTTTAGTTATGATAGCTCTAATGCCTCCAATGTATTCAAAGAAACCTGCCAACCCCTATTTATCCTAACAGGACAGAAAACACTTTAAGCCTGGAAAACCTGACCTTGCAAGCCATTAGACAATGCAGCACCCAGTATGATCTAGCCCACAAATGGCTTCCTTTGAAATAGAGAAGTTGAAATTGTTGTGTTCTACTACAGTTTTCACTGGGGTGATTACAATTTAAACATGATTTGTGTGGACTGATAGGTGTGGTTTTTTCAGCCAGGGCCTTTGCTGAGCTCTCTTTACAGCAAATGGTATCTATTAGCTACTGTAAAATCCTGTTTCTACATCCTTTGACACTGTGTCCTGCCCAGTTCTTATAAAACACATACATACAAGGGGATTTACTGCTGATGGTAAAAGGTTAAATCATAACAGGTCTTACTGCTCCACCCATTACTGTTCCCTAAATTCTACATTGCATCATTTCTGTGCAATAACGAGGAGTCAGGGTCTAGTAACCTCTTAATGCATGGCTCCTCAGTCTCTAGAACAGTTCAGCACTGTAGCCCTGATGGAATTATCAAAATAACACACCTTCAGCTGTGAAATGCATACAGCAGAGCCTGCAGACATACTCAAAACTTGCCTGTTGGATCAAGGCCAGCCTGGAAGTCAAGGACAACAGCTTCTAGAGACTGTTTTCAGGCTCCAAAACCTCGTTTCCTCCTTAACTCTACATATTTAACAGAGGCACTGTAATTATGATTGTGGTCACACTAGGGTTCTTTGTAATCGTCACAGAAAGACCAAAATCTGAATTATTCTCTAGAGGTGTCTGTTATTTCTACAGTATTGCTTTCTGTAAAGGGAACCTAAAGCAACTCAGAACTTTCTGATTGGTGCCTAAAATTTTGAGAGAAGAACGTCAGTTCAGCAGAGATGTGGCTGTGGGATTCATTACTCAGGTAAGAGATGTTTTTACGTCCCCTTTCTGCTCCTTTACTGCAGGAACTTGATCACAAGCCCACCACCATCATCACCAGGGCATGTTTTCCAGCATAGATAACGTGAAACGTTCTCAACATCTGCTCCCGGAGCTGCTTGTATGTTTAAAAGTGCACTGGATCAGAGGGAAGCCAGTCCTGCAGGTGAGCAGAACACCCCATGGTAGTATAGGATATACAGGTTTAAGACCCTTCATTTGGGTAAATGAAGAACAAATCTCCACCTACTGCCTTACAAGAGGGCTAGGTGAATGTCTCCATTTCTGTGAGAAAAGCCAAGCTGACACTCCAGAAAACAACAGACATTATTTCGCAAGTTTAGAGGTCATATCAGAGGTAGGTACTTGGTTGGTATCTGAGGGCCCGAGCTTCTAGCACTTGTTTCTGTACCAGAGGCACATGGTGAGCCCAAGTAACTTAGGGACTGCTGACCACTATGCAGGAAAAATGTCTAATAGGCATCAAAACATGAGCCTAACCTTGGCCACATTCCCAGTTTTGGCTCTATGAATAATTTAGTGCCCTGAGCATCTTTGCACACCTCACACACAAATACACCCCCAACATTACCAACATCAGCTCTGTGTGTGGCTTATAGCTTTTTGTGTAATTGTGCTCTACCTCACTTAGTTCAAAACAATACAGTATAGAAGAGAGCTCTGTGACTTGTAGTGTGTAAACTAACTTCTGCAATTTCAGATGGCTTGGGTGGGGCAGCTGTGAGATAGCAGTTATGACAGGGACTGAATGGTAACATCCCTGAAGACATAGAGGAGAAAGGCAAATGGAGAGCTGGAGCCAGGAGGGAGCTGGCAATACCTCCACAAGTTAGATGCAGACAAACCACATCCTTCCCCACTGAAGGGCTCTTGGTGGACTTGTCCTCGGCTCCTGGGGTTTAAATGCCTGGCTGCAAAGTAATATTCTTAATGTGAATAAATACCTGCTACAAATACAAGTTTGTAAATGAGATGAAAAGGGTCAGAAGCAGGAACTTCTAAATGTTTGGTAACTATATCTAACTGTGTCTAGGGAGCCCGAGGGAGTATAATGAATCTATAAAACAAGTTAACACATGCTCCTCACACTTCTGTTAATTAAAATTTAGTAGAGATGAAAGTAATTGAAATGAGTGATCTGTCACTCCACAGGAGCCAGTCTGGAGTGGAGCGTGTGTCTAGACAATGCTGCAATTACCACATTTTGTATCTGGTATGCCATCTTCCATGCTTCTCCAGCCTGGGCACTTCGGTTATTTCCTAGGGTCTGAAGGACAGAATATCAGCCCTCAAGTTCACAGTCATTTCTAGTTTTGACTAGACAAACTCTAGACAATGTTTTGGTTGTGGAGAGGTCTGATTGTGGTTCAGAGCTGCCTGTAAGCTCTCAAGCCCCAAATAATGGCACCACCATCTCCACACTACAGAATATGGTCCTGCAGCTACTGGAAGAGAGTCAGTGCAGTAGCACAGCCCAGTTTTTGGCAAAGTGACTGCCATATGCCAGAAAAGGGCAGCACTTGTACATGTAGCAAGACTTCTCTTGTTCAAAGAGATGCTACCTGACATAGATTTGCTTCAGTTTATTCCACTTGGGAATGTAAGATCTAGCCTTGCTCTGTCCACCATAAAGAGGTCTCTGACTCCTTTTGGGGCTTGGGGAAGCTGGGACAGCTGGTCCTGTCTCTTTCCATCATCCTGACCGCACATTTTCTGGGATGTTTGTAAATGAAAACACCACACTGATTATTTGTTGCCTGGTTCAAGGTTGTCATTGTCTCTGCTGAGCAAAAGCTTTCTACACAGAGAGTAGAAGATCTGAGGAGAAAGGTCCTATGGAACATTTAAGGGCTTGACAGTAATTCAGCCACAGACAAGTTGCTGAAGTGAAAAGTATGGCTAATGTCCAAGTGGCAGCGCACTGCAATACAAAATGAAAGAAAAATCAAGGCTTGATTTACAAGGCTTCTGATAAAAATGCTATGACACAACACTGGTAGATTTTAAATAGGGATTTGTGTCTTCAAATCTTTCACCAAGTAATATTGAAGGACCTAGACTTATTTTTTTTTTGTTGTTTCAGATGGAATATTTGTGGGTTTTTTCTCATCACACAACAATATTGATGGCAGTGCAAGCTGAAGTAGGAATCTGAGGTCCAATCCTGGCTTGTTCATACATGGTATCTTATTACTTTTGAAGAATATATAGATACCCAGCAGAAATTCTCAGTATCTTTCCAGGTTATTTTTGACAGATTTAGAGACAACTGCTGTGAAAGTACCTAGGAAAATGCCCTGTTACAGTCACATATTCAACTGCAATCAATGTGTTTGTTTCCTGGATCCATAAATATTTTATACCCATCTAGCCAAGAATGCAGATAATGCTGTGTCTTGCACATAAGTACAATATGTGGACCTGTTCATGTCTAGACTCCTTTCTCCAACTGGTTACATTTTTGTTTGAAAAGATCCCAAAAAAGGTCCTCCAGATGGCCAGAAAATGAAAAGCCTCTGAAGCCCAAAGCTCTTCAGATTTGCTCATGCTTTACTTAGGTGTGCATGTTTTAAGAACATGACTGCATGCAAGGAATTCTTGGGTTCTCCTGGCACATCTTGACAAGTCCTGCAAACAAGTGATGGTCATCCTCTTACAGAAGCATTCCCAGTCTTTTCCTTTTCCTGCCTTTCTTTGAATATTCCTTACTAAAATCTTCCAGCCTTTCTTTTCCACTTCCATCATTTTTCCTTCTTCATCTCCCCTTCCACCTCCCCTGTCTACAAACAAGTGACCAACTTCATTTTTCCAATTCCACACATCACCTTAGCCTGCTGTCTAGTTCTCAGCTGGTGAAGCTATGGTCTTCATCAGCTTTATTTTGGACAAGTGGTGAAGGCTTTGTGAGCAAGACAATGTTCCTGTGTTTACACAGGCCCACTGCATAACTAAAACCTGTTAGAAGCAAAAGTTGTAAGAAGTCAAAAATTAAAATAAGGTGGGAGTGCACTTCAGTTTTTCATTTTCACTTACAAGATCCATATCTTCCTTCATCTTCCTCATTTTATTCTCCAGCTAATTAGTTTCATCAAATTCCTATTTTCATAGAAATGTGTCCTAGCTGTCCATTTATCTTCCACCCCCTGTGCCTGTATAGGCAAAATTAAATGGTGTATTTACACAGCCATGTCCTCCTTTTTAGCTGGTTCTAATACAGGGACAGTGTACTAAAGGAAGGAAAGTTTTGTTTTGTTGAGGTGGAGACTCCTGATTTGAATAGGTGGAGCTGTATTCCCGTAACATGGCAGATTTGGGATTTGGTGAGTAAATGGCACCAACTCTCACACTCACACATGCATAAGTGGTCTCAGGAGTCGTATTGTAAAGCAGCCCCCTTGTAACACATCACCTCAGCATACAGCTTTAAGGGTCTTAAAGCTTACTTCTATAAAAAATTGGTTTCCATAGCTCCTGGCCACTTTCTGAAAGTGACAGATCCTGCAGCCAGGGAGTAGTTTTACATCTGATTATACTTTTTTTAAGCCCATTTGCTTATTTTTGTAAGGCAGGTAAATTTAAAGTTAATATACAGACCTTCTATAGCCACAAGTAATACAATGAATCTTTGTCCTCCAAAATTGCAGCAGGGATCTGATCCAATAGACACTTACTGTTAAGTTTATATGATGTAAATACAGTCTAATATGGCTTGATTCAGCAGACATTTATTTTTCTGTTTTATTTATACTGTACAGATAGTGCAATTTATTCCTCGAAAGTGGCAACAGATATAAAAGAGAGACCGTATGGAATATTTGCCAGCTCTTAAGTTTTTTATCATAAGATCTGAGAATGTGTTTCTTTTGATTTTAATACATATGATTCACTCAACATTTTGTATTTAGGCTTCCTTTGAGCTATGCTGCATTAGTTTTTACCATCACCAGTTTCTGTAACAATATAAGTAATTTTAATTGGTAAAGATAAGTGATCAGTATTTACTCTCTGTCCTTAAATTCAGCTTATATTTATGTTTTGTCTTTGTCAGCATATTTTTAACTCTCAATTTCTGCCTTTACCATAAGGATACATTAGTGTTGACATTGCTAACAATATCACCTTCAGTCTCAAATGTAAAAATAAAAAGAGTACATCAAGTTCTTCATAACCGTGATAATAAAAAATTTGTGACAGCTGCAATAAAACAAGTTATATTGAGTTCTCTTTCATGTATTTTTGCACCTGAATCACACACTCAAGCTCCGTCTACAGTCATGAAAGCTTTTAATCACATGTGCCCATTAAGTTGTACTTCAAAGCACAAGTCAAGTATCACCAAGTCAGTGTAAAAATCTTTCCTGTTGAATCCCCTACATTATTGGCCAGCATGCTATGATATCCTGTATAGCCTGAGGATGAGATAAACAGGAAGTGCACAGAGATACTGGGTTTGCATGCTAACCAAGTCAGCTGTGTGATAATAAAAATAGAAAGCCCCTATGGCTTTCTTCCCCTTTGTTCCAGCAGATACTGAAGTGTAATAAGCCTTGGAAAATACAGGATGATGTAAAGATCTAAAGATAGTCATTTCTGGAAAACAGGCTTATTATCCATTTTTTTGGTGTGGACCAGGCCTGTTGTATATCATCATGATGTTTGTCCATGACCAAATGGACTCTCTTGGATCTTTGCAGATAACACCTCCCGGAGTGCAGCTGAAGAGGATGTATGTTCCATTAAAACACAGATAATGGGATGTCTGGCACTGGAAAACAATTTTGAGGAGTAACATATAGCTTATGCTCCAAGTTCATTATCCAAAAATATTTCCTAATCACTTCTGTAGAAATAGGCACAGATACTAAAAAAAAATCAGCGACAGCAACGAAGCACCTGTCAGAGTCTCACATGCAAAAGCACCAAGCACAGCTGGGGCAGAGCAATGAGCCCGAGAAAATTCTAATGCAATTGCTGAGGATAATTACAAAATAAAACAGATTATATTTACAAAAACAAGAAAATAAAGGACTTGATGGTCCTGCCTGTTGTCCTTCACTACCTTAAAGGCAGGAAAATTTTGAATTACAACATAATTAAATTTTCTGGGCAATAACAAAGGTTGAAAGTATTTGCTGTGAGTGTATTGAAACTATAGAAATATGCTTATTTCTAGACAGAAGATGTCATTAACTTGGGTTTGAGGCTGTAAATAATTTGTTCATTCAGCAGGGAAACTTAATACTGTGTGCATTGTTAAAAACAGATACTTATGGCACTGCGGCACTTAATTTTACAGCTGTGTTTGTGAGCTCCTTTACACTTCATCTGGGGAATCTTTCACATACCCTAAGAACTGCAACAAGCAAGAGATTCCAGGCATCTGGGCAGCAGCCCTGTCTCTGCAGGATGGTGAGGAAAGGCAGAGGGAGTGACAAATTGCCCAGCTCCACTCTCGGGGTCAGGATTAACCACTGCACTTTTGAGGCACTGAGGCGCTTCCATCAGAGGTGTTTATGGAGTCCTGGCATCACCTGGATGCTCCAGGGTAGTATTGGGCCATGTACCTCCTGCTTGCCTCTTCCAGCAGACTACCTGGCTGTGCTATCTCCTGAAAGGGGTTGGGGTGGAGACTGCCCTGCCCTACTCTCCAGGATGAATCCCAAGCTATGATTATACATGCCATGCTAAGGAATACTGATCTCTTCTCACAGGATGAGGGGAAATTGTAGATGCTCAAGCTCCCCACTGACCCCATTTTCACTGGTGGTCTCTGGAAGTTTTTGCAGTTGTTGAGCTGCTCAAACCTCTCAGAACACAGGAGTAAAAGGAAGTTTTCAAATAAATAATTATAAGCACAATAGGAAACTACCAATGGGAAAGTCATAAAAATACAAAAGAAAGAAAAAAAAAAACCAAACAACTCAAACTATTCCCTTTTTTGCCCATTGCCTTAACTTTTGCATGATTTAGATCAATGTTGTTACAAGGCTGCTGAGATGTCAAACCCCAGCTACTCTGATAACTTGCCAGTTTAGTAGAGTTCAATTAGTTGGGGACAGCCTAAACCCTGTAGACTTTGGCATCTTGCCCATGGCTACACACATTTTAAACCACAGCTACCCTGCCTTATGCAACAGTGGAGAAATATCACAGCTGCAGGAATATAATAAGGGTAAGGTTTCCAAAGCTGAAAGACTTTCTTTGACAACAGTGTTAAAAAGTTTAAGTGGGTTCAGATACGCCAGTGCCAGGCTCAGTCAAAAAAAAAATTGTTAGAAAGAGAGAAGAAGGCGATCACTGAGGAGAGGAAATAAGGAAGTGGCTCAGGAAACAGGTGACATGTAACACTGACTTAGCAAGTTATAGTAAGATTCAAAGGATTTCATGTTTATCATCTAACCCAATCAAAATTTTTGACAGTCTTATAAAACCTGCTAGTGCAAGGCATCCTGCAGTCATTTGACATTAAAATGAATATTTATGAAGGAGTAGATTGCCTTCTTACTAGGGAGTTTCTTGCACCTTGATTTTTAAGATCTGCTGTGCTCATTACCAATGAAGAGATACATTTTTACATGGGCCTTGGATTATCCACAATGTAACTGTATAAGGTTTTAGTTCTTTAATATTTTTTCTTTTTATCAGTCAAAAAGTGTTAAGTGGGAATGGGGCAAGGTGTGAAGCAAGGATTATTGGGGATATAAAGAAAAAAAGATGAGACTCAAAAGATTAAATTCATACGCTGAAATGGGAGAGATCATTGAAATTGAGGGGGCGAAGCATGTAATAAATTATTTGGATTTGGAATGGTTTAAATGTTGTCCTATAACTTAAATGAATCTTAACTTGACAAAGTAGCCAATTTATTTTTTTCCCATTACCACCATGCCTTGGGTAGAAAGGGACTACTTCTGTGGTTGTTGACACAATACCATTCTTTCACATTTCTTCCTAAGCTTCCTCTGTTTAAACTGGCCTTGTAGGTAAATTCACATGGATGGTGCAAGTAGTCTGATCACTGGACCAAATGCTTTGCAAATTAGGCACACATCCATACCTCGATGAATGAGAAGACAACAAATAGAGCTTTGAATTATGACAGTTACAGAGTAGATACTTCTGTTTCTATCATTATCCTCACTCAAACGATAAGTAGCTCATTAGAAATTGAATTAGCAATGAGAAACCAAGGACTCAATCATGGTTTTGATGGTGATGTGCCATCTGACACCAGAAAATTAAATAGGTCTCTGAATGTCAGTTCTCTCATCACAGGATGGCAACAGTTCTGTGTGTGTGAATCATGTCTATTAGGAGATATAATAAAATCATCTATGAAAGAGTCCTGTGGAAAGTGTTAGTGCAAATTATCAGTTGGGGCAGGAATACAGATTGAGTCGTAAACACTGCTCCTAGGGGAGCAGTTCCCCCTCCTTCCTCTACCTGTATGATACCTAAAATTCCGTGACCTCCTTGGGAGCAAGCATGCTGCTTCTGTGCACAACAGGAACATGCATGAGCACACACACACAGCATCTTATCCTACTTATCCCACGAACTTCTGTGTAAAGCTTACACATTCATCAACAAAGCAGTGGTGTTACACCCTCAGGGGCGTCTGATTTAAAACTGAATAAGGAACACCTCCAGATGGCCCCTCTGCACTGAAGTAATTTGGATCCTTCCATGCAGTTGAGCTACTCTTTTCACCAAACTCCACAATTACCTGCTAGAAGTTCTGCAATACCAGCCAGCAGCACCAACTCTAATCTCATACACTTTATCTAAAAAACAAAACAAAAACAATGTAAATGATTTTGCTTTAAGTAGGAAGAAAACATTAAGCAAACTTTAAGTCAGTGAAAATTTCCTTTTTTTCATTATATCCAGTCTCCAAGAGCATTTCTCACCATGCTCAGAACAACCAGGGAAATTCATTGATGCCATAACAGTGCACTGTTATCAAATACAATTTTACTACTAATTTAGCTTTTAATGGTAAGTAAGATCTGAGTGAAATCAGAATTAATAAGTGAATTTTATTCTCACATCTTTCACAGTAGGCTTTGAAGCCTTTACAGCATTCCCTTGACAGATTTTACTTAATATTGGTATGCTGAAAACATTTCTCTGGAGTAACTCCAGAAAATACCTACATTTAGACCATCCATGTCAGAGAACAGAATTTTCCAGCAGCACTTCAGGAGAAACCCATACCTACTTCCAGGATCCCCCCAGAAATGAGCAATTCTCAAGCACTTGTGTAAATTTTGGTAAGCCCAGGACACTACCTCCAGATTTGTGATCACAGGAAACAGCAAACTCTGAAGTCAGACTGAGTCCTCCCTTCCTAAGCCCCAGCTTTCTGGCAGCACATCACCGGCAGATGTAGATTGCCAGAAGACCTGCTCAGCAATTGATTGAGCAACTATCTGGAGTTACAGGCTCCAGAAAGCTTTGTTTTCTTCTGGATCCTTTGGCAAAGACAGAAGGGATTGTGAGAAGCATGCATGCTCTTTCCTCACCTTCCGGGTACTATTTCTCCCTTTTTTTAATGTATCCATGCCCATAGAAAATATGGTTCTGTATACTGTGTTGTGCAGCTACTATAAACATAATATTCAGGGGTAGATTTGGAATCATTACACATTTGTGAGGTCTGTTTGGGAAGTCTCCATCTGAGAACATGCTGTTGCTGGATGCACTTTAACTGCTGTCCCAGTCATTTGTGAACTCAGCATGCTAGGTCTGGATCAGCAACAGTGTGTACTTTCAGGTATAAATACCAAAATGAAAATACACTGTTAACAGCAATAATGTTAAACCTCTGGACAAGAGGCAGAGGGATCTTGGAGGGCTATGCAGGGGAGAAGAGGCATCTCTGTTTTCCTCTCCTAACTTCCTTTCTACTGCCAGCCTGACCTTATTGAACTCCTGACACATGTCTACAGACATCCCTGACAGAGAGATGGTGCACTGTCAGGCAGTACTGCACCAAGAGCACGAGGACTCCTGCCCCGAAGTCCAGGGACTCACTGCACATCTCTCCTCGTGTCCCTTCTCACTGAGGGTCCAGCACTCTCACAAACCCCGTGGTGCAATGGCTCTGCTTGGGTACCACTGTTTGCCAACAAGGTTCCAGTTCCTTCAGTGCAAACACTTGGCACATCTGCAGTTCCCAGAGTGATGGCACATCATGCAGGCAATCACTGAGGGGGATTTAAAGTGTGCTTTTTGTGTTAGAAGTAGAGATTTTGAGCTTGGTCACCACACATGATAAATGTCGTAGCTGAAGGGATAACCTGATATAGGTTTTCCTCTGCTCATTTTTATAAGATAAGGGGATAATGACCCTATTGCATGTACAGGTAGGATAATGCAGTTTATTCTGTCATACTCATGTCTCTGATGCGCATCAGAAGTTCCAGGAGAAGTAAAATAATTTGAACAAAGCTTTCAAAAGCGGTGATTTGTTTAGAAGTTAACTTTTTATGTACTTACATCTAATAAGATGACAAACCTTGATTATAATGAAAGCACTAGCCACTATCTTTTTAAAGAGATAATTGGCCTATCTCTGAAGCACATTATCTGTGAGGTGAAACTTATTCACACAGATTCTGTGCAACAGAGTATTTCTTTATGTAACAGTGAATCATATCTGTATGTATATATATATATGTATGTAATTGACTCTGTCAGGATCACAGTAATGTTCATTTAATATTAAATTAATAAATGTCTAGTCAGGAAATACTAATCTGCTTAGACATATTTCCTTTTTTTTTTTTAATCAACATTTGATTATCTTCATTTTAAAATTAAAAAATGTGGGCATTTTAGTATGAAGGGCCACAGATAGTGCCACCATGGCCAGAGAAAGCAAGATAAGCAGAAAGGTAAATTTATATTCCCTGATTTATAGTAAATTTTGTTCACTGAAGCTTGGCATGTGACCTTGGCTTGGATTCCTCTTCCCTGTCTCTGAATCCCACTCATGTTGCTGTCTGTGATGGAGTGAATGGTCTTCCAGCACAGAGGGCTCTGAAGCATCAGTGAATTAGAATTACAGACTTCAGAAACATTTGGAAAATTACAATAAATTCTGGTAGATCAGCAAGGCATTTCTAAATTGTTCCCCTTTGCAGGTTTGCAAAGCATGTAATGTGGAAAGCAAAGCGTTTGCCCTTCCATTCTCAGAAGCCAACTGACCTACATGCAGCAACAGAGCTCTAGACTAACAGAAGTGGTACTGTATGTGCTGCCTTTGCCTGGGGAAGACAGTATTGCTGGAGGGAATAAAGCAGAGGGATGATGTAAATAGCAGGCAGGAAGCTAAAAGGCAGGAGAAGGGCAGAGGATGGGGATCCGATGGGGAATCCGGCTGTGACAGCAACAGGGGAGTGGTTGTAAGGGAAACAGATGGGAGAAAGGCAGATGGGAGATTAGGATTCAAACACATAGTAACCCAAACTTCTTGAGATCAGATGGTCATGGAAAAATGTAGTTTGCTTCCAGCCACTGCTAGAGATTGAACTGGATGATCTCAAGAAGTCCCTTACAATTAATATTATTTTTTGTCTAGCATCAACCTTCCAAATTGCAAGTGTTTCACTTTACAGTGTACATGATCAAAGGGTTTCCCTAACTAGATAAAGATGATCGTAGCAAAAAAATGTACACAAAATCAGATCCCCATGGGAACTCAACAGAAAGGTAATTTATTTATGGGGCTATACACAAAATGCTACAAATAGGATTGGAATTTTGGAAATCAATATTTTTTCTAATATAAATCTTACATTGCTATTAGCATATAAGATTCTGTAGCTACTATAGAAAAATTTGCATATAAGAATTTAGAACCAAAAGACCCATATTAACATTAAAAGGTTAAAAATAATAAAAAAAAAAAAAAAACAGCAACAACAAAATCAAAACAAACAAACAACCACAGAGAAGAAGTTTAAAAAACCTGCAGGAAAAAAATAATTTCAGAGTGGATGATAAATGCATAGACCAGATAAAGGAGCACATAAGGAATCCACGTCTGCTAGACCAAGGCTTTGAATTAACTTTAGAAGATGGAGCCAGGAAGCAGCACTGAGGATAAAATGAACCATGTGTCCTGGAATAATTAGATAATTCTCTGACACAGCCCACACGTTTTGGCTGGTTCAGGCCTGTTTCATGGCTGGTTCCCTGTGTTCTGATGTCCTTCATCCATTTCCCTCGCTCTGGTCTAAGTTCCTCTGCAACCACAAGCAGATGTTCTGTAGACTAAAATTCAGAACAGAGAAAACAAGTTCTATTCAAAGGTTTAAATAATTAGTGGGGTCATTAGCAATCTGCCCAGAGTTGGTGATGCTTTGGAGACCCTTTGAGAGCAGATACATGAGAATGAAATAGGAAGGGAACATCATTTTATAGACCTAAATATACCACAGACTGTGCTCTTAAAACATCTCAGCACATTCGTGGGGAAGAAAGGCAGGGAGAACAGCACGTCTACGTGATGATTTCCCAACATGTTGTACTCTTAAAAATGTTCATTTGCCATTGAGATGATTTATTGTGCTCTTCACTTGGAGCTATTGTCAGTCAACAAGAGCTATTTCACTAATTTACAACTGTGTCAAATCAAAGTTTTACAGATCTGCCATTTCATCCAGATTATTTTTAGTGCAGGTGTTTTGCTTACACAGAAGGAAGCAGCGATATATTGTGATCAAAGAGGACTTGAAAGTCCAGAGTGCCAACACCAGCTCTCCATCAGGTGCTAGCTGACTCATTGGCTTTTAATGTGTAACTAACGACCAACAATCGAGGTAGCAGTTGATAAGACTGTCGCACTGAAGTTAGCAGGAATGAACAAACGCCGTCCTAATGAATACTGATGCTGACTCAGTTAATACTGCTAAAGCATTATAAAATTTGAATTTAAAGTGTGGGGAATGTTATGATTTATTAACATCATTTCTCTCATTTCTTTGGATTAAATCACTGCAGACCTAGGGGTTCCTCTGCCCGCGGTTCCTCTCTGCCGCACCCGGACCCCGCTACACCCCTCGCAGCCGCTCTCGCTGCCTCCCAGCCCAAGAGGCAGCAGCGCAGAGGCGCGGCCGGTCACAGCGATGCGGAGCGGTGCGGAGCCGTGCTTTGAGCAGCGGAGCC
>VWZT01007443.1:246-44235 GCA_013397055.1 Pachycephala philippinensis | reverse complement strand
CGGGGCTGCCCCGCTGCTCTGGGTGTGCCTGGCCAGGAGCCCGCGGGGCGGCGGCGGGACCGTCCGTGCGTCCCGTCGGCAGAGCCGGGCACCGCCGGGGCGGGCGCAGCCGGGGCGGGCACCGCAGCCGTCCCGGGAGGTACCGCAGGCACACGGAATGCACCCAGCAGACGAAACCTGCCCTCGTCTTTGCAGCGTTGTTGTTGCTTCTTGTAATTTTTGTATAGTTCGTCCGTGGATGACGCTGCCCGTAGGTAGAGCCACTTAACTGTGTTGAAATATTGTCGTTCTTAGACTTGGGTTGGGTTTATCCCCTTGTGTCATAGTTACTAAATGAGTGGGCTTATGACATAGTATTTCGAAAACGTCACTTGCAGGTAAAACACCTGCTCAGGGCACCAAATACAGTGTGAATGTATTATATGTGCTCAGTTATGTGGTATTGATCAGCACAGCAAAACCAAAGCTGCTTTTTTGTTGTTGTTGTTTGTTTGTTTTTGGGGTTTTTTTTGTTTTTCTTCCATAAAATAATTATGGAATTCCTGGGATTTCCACTGAAACAAGGACGGGTTTTTTGTATCAAATGTCACAACAAAGCTTTCTTGCAAGTTGCGAGGATTCTGCAACTTTTTTTTAGCTCCCTGGTCACTGATCGTGTGATGGATGTGGCTTTAAGTATTGTACTTCACTTGGTGTTCATGCAATCTTCACTTTGTACAAAAAACAGTGTAAAACCCCCAAGCATTAATCATAAAAACATAAAGTAAGGAATAAAAAGTGATGCATATTCCAAAAAGGAAAGGGAAATAAAGAAAATGAGAGAAGTTTTCCCCACTGCATGGAGGCATATGTATTGTGTGTTAGTCCTTCTGTTCAACAGGAAGGACTGTTCCTGAAGACCCATAAATGAGTGTCACTGCTCACCCACAAAGCTTCACTGGTGTGTGCAATGGAAGCCTTTTATGATGGTACTAGCACCACAGACTAAGAAACAAGCAGGAACTTTCCTGCCCATGAGCAGGAACTTGGGAGACTGGAAATAAATTTGTTTACAACAGTGAAAATTGGCCCATTTCAGTAAAAATTCAACTACATTTATTGACCGCTCATTGGTTTTCAATTTTCTTAGAGTATGCCTTGCTTAACACAGTTTAAAGCTGTGTGCCACATTATGCCAAAAGTTTCAGAGAATGGGACAGGCGTAAGAAGCCCAGGCAGGTCCCTCCATGATTCTTCTGAGATATAGTCTAGCAAGTAAAGGCCTTTCATGCTGCTGTCTTTCCCACTGCCAGCTTATTCTAGGAAAAGCACATGGCCTAAATCTTTGTGCCAGCCTGATTTCTGCCTGGTTTAAGATTTTTGGGGCTCTTTGCAACCTTTGTGAATTAGAACAACATCAATGTTTGCTAAATTTAGCATGAGGTAAGTTTTGGCCCTATACCAAAGTAACCTGGGATTGTGACTGCTTCTCTGAGATTTAAACTAACCTTTTCTTCTTCAAATCAATATGAGTAGTGAAAAGCAGAGTGGAGAGTAAGGGGTTTGGAATGTGGTTAGTTTGGGCTTTGATTTTTTATTTACTATTAAAACTTAATTGACTTGAAAATTTCTGTGGCAAATAAAGTTCTTAATCAGATTTAGAAAGAAGTTACCAAAAATTGCATGGTATAAGTAGCGAGAAACAGCACCATTAATAGCATAGTCATATGAAGAGGCCCTGAAGTCATTTTCAGATGTGAACATCTGCTGCTTTTAACAAGTTAACACTACAGACCAAGCTGAGATGACTTTAAGCTTGTAACTGTTCCCTTTTAATAATCATCTGGCTGGTAAAGTCCCTGTCCGTGGCCCAGGCAGGAAGGCAGTCGGAGGGAGTTACGGAGTAACCTTGGCACGCCTTGCTGTGCAGGCACGAAGGAGACGGCGTTCATCGCGGCGGTGACGGCGGCGGGGCTGGTGCACGCGGTGACGCGGTCCTGCAGTGCGGGGAACATGACCGAGTGCTCCTGCGACCTCACCCTGCGCCACGGCGGCTCGGCCAGCGAGGGCTGGCACTGGGGCGGCTGCTCCGACGATATCCACTATGGAATGGCCTTCAGCAGAAAGTTCCTGGACGTGCCTCTCAAGAACATGACCGGCGAGAGCGGGAGCGGGCTGGTGGCGATGAACCTGCACAACAACGAGGCGGGGAGGCAGGTAGGTGTCATTCAGGTGTGGCAGCAACTGCTTCATCGCCTTCATTGACAAAGTGGCATCAGCCAAAGGAGGCGGGTCCTTGGCTGCAGGTATTCATGGGGCAGTGGCAAGAACAGCAGTAACATCACCAAAGGAAGCATGTACAAATTCTGGTTCAGAGCTGGTTTTAACCAGCTAATCTCTGTATGTTAAAATAAAATCCACAAAATAAGTAATAGATCAGCAGTGCTTAAATAGTATATTTATCTTAATTAGATATTTGATATTCAGTTGCAAACTTGAAATAGTCCTGTTATCAGCATAATACAATATGATTTTTGTCACTGATTATTCTGTTACTATAATCACCTGCGTTTCTAATTCTCTTTATTACTGAATGAGAAGGCCAGCTGGACACAAGGCCTCATTACTCATCCACAGTCTGCAGTCCACACCTGAGTGTGCAAGTTTAACATTGTTCAGAGGGGAAATCAAGAGTTAATATTTTCTTTAAAAACATGGAATAGAAATGACACCTCCAAAGTAGCTCATTGGTTAGGACATGCATCAAAGAAGTGAAAGGAGACTGACTTTGAATGGCTTTTCTTCAGCCCAAAGAACTTCCAACCCAGAGTTGCTGAGGAAAAGTGTGTGTTTGGCTGTGTGACATTGGATTCTCCTTCCTGTCCTGCAGAGGATTTAAAATGGGGGCAGAAATAGCCTATACAGGGAGACGTGAACCTGTAATCTAGTGCTTGGAGCTTACATCTGGAATGGCAGAGATTTGGATTCTGATTTTTCTTTTAAAATTACTTTCTTTGCTTTACCTTGGAGATTTTAACTTTATCTTTAATGGCTCTCTCTGGGCCCATAATACTTTTAATCTGTTCTGCTTAGTGACACAGCTTTAACTAAAGGAAAAAGAAAAAGAAAGGGAAAACTTCTAGCTTTGACTATACATATTGATGGACTTCATTGTAAATCCAAAATTTCCTGTAGGCAGTAGCAGCATCAGTGGGTTTTACTGTAATCAAATTTCCTATCTGCCATAGACAAGGAATAGCCATAGTAAGCCATCATAAGAGCTATGATGGTATAATTGAAAATTACTTTAATTTGAATTTTTACAGGTAATATGTGTTATTTCTATGTAGTTGAAAAAGCAGAAAATCTTTCAGATCTCTTCTAACCCAAACCACTCCTTGATTCTCTGGTACTATGACATAGACCCTTTTCATAACTGAAGTAGATGAAGCAAACTTAAACCTAAGTAAATGCTGAGAACAGTTGCTGTGAGTTTAATTAGATGCCAGTCAGCCGAATCAAGGAAAGGTGATTGGTATCTTGTAGTAGCTGTTAATAAGAGGAACAGAAGATTAAAGGTTTTTTTCCTTAAAGAAAGACTGAAGCGTTGTTTATCATGTTTGTAGAGCGAGATAGTTAAGGAAGAAATATATAGTCAGCTTCCATGCATAAATATTTTGTAATTTAATGGCAAAATGTAGGATAAAGCAAATATTTTGATCACTGTCCAGGATGAAAAGGAATGTTTATTGTTGGTACTTGGGATTTCTAGAAACAATATTATCTGAGGTTTTAGCATAACTCTTCCTTTTTGTATTTTCAAATTTTAACTCAGAGAAGCTGAAAAATGTTGACCTTCACATTTTGGGGCTTACAAGCAGGATGTTTTGATATCTTACGACCTTTTGTAATAAATAATATCATGTATAGTTTGGTGTCTTGCAAGAGCAGTCTTCCAGGGACAGTATTTCTGTGTTTGTTTGGAGTTAGTAACAGAACTGGTATGTGCAGAATTCTCTTGTTTCTCTCCTATTTCAGTACAAAATGTTATTTTACACTTCCACATCTCATAGTTATCATACCAACATATAAAAAATTTAAAACTGTGTGTCTTTTGAGTTGTCCACTAATCTGACTCCCAGAAGATTAGGATTGCATCCTTATTCTGCTACAGGATAAACGTTCATCATCTTTTAGCACAGCAATTTTCAGTACTTAGATATGCATATATGATTTGGGCTCTTCTGCTCCTCATACAAAAGAATGTGGGGAGTCAGGCACTGTGAGTTGACTATCATTGTATTAGTATTATTTTACTGCTGGAAAAATTCTGCTCACTTTTCCACTTGGGGAAATTTATTTGATGTGGGACTTGTGTTCTCACATTGAAAAAGCCTGGCTCATTGGAGAGTTTGTTTTTACTGATATTTGTGGGTTGGTAAGAGACTCACCAACAGTTTGGAACTGTTCTTAAGAGTTGCACCTCTGGTAGGACATGTGCTTGTCTTCATGAATAATCATGTTAGTTCTACCAGTGGCTGAAATTAGGACATTTGATTACAGGCATTGGTTCCTGTTACAAAACAAGTACCAGCAGTCCTTGTCTCACAGCTGAGAGCAGTGCCTGCAAACAGAAAGCTTAACTTGGAGGTATTAAGCATTAACTGGCATTAGAGGGTATGCAAACTGTGAGTCCATTGACACTCTTCTTTGCTGCAGATCAGTCTCTGCTTTCTGCCCAGAAAAGACATCTCTGTCTGTTCTAGCCACAGATTCCCACCCTGTGCTGCTCCCTCTGTTAATTGCATTGGATCAGTGAAAGGAAGAGAGTTTAAAAATGATCTTTCTCTCACGTTTATTTTTTTAAAAAGAGCAGTGTTCATCCGTGTTCATCACTTAACCCCGCACTCTTGTTGTGCTTGTACCATCAAGGCTGAGTGGCAACAGGGGCAAGAGGAACTGCTCAGATGGACTTGTGGATGACCACAGCACTTGTGGACCTAGATCAGTTCCACAGTGCTCATTTCTCACAAGCTATCAGTCAGTTCCATAACCCGCCTAAGAAAGCCTGTCCCAGCTTGCTCAGAACAACACATCTATCCACCAGGTTTCTGTAACAGTGCTCCTCTGAAGTTCTCCATGAAATTTTGTTTCACAGGGAGAATCCTCTCACTATTTCATGAATAACTGAACAGATTCACCGTATGAACCTAAAGTGTGAAACAGAGCACTGGTTGTGGAGGCAGCCTGGAAGTCGTGGTCCCAGTAACTCTGTATCCCAGTCCCTGGGCACTGCTGGGACACAGGTGTGTGCTGCAGCTGTGTCCCACCAGAAGGCCATGTTGGCTCTATAGGCACCATCTTAGGTTTGCTTGCAACATCGGGAGAAGATGCCTAGTCCCTAAATTTTCCAAGATGTTCAGTTATGGGAGCTTTTTCATTGAAGCTCACATGGCAGACTGAGATCCAATAGCATGTTCTGTGATCAGACAAAGAAAAATGTCACCTCCCTGTGCCGGCAACCCAAAGTATATTGGAGTCCAGGCTGAAAATTTGCTCATCCCAGCAGCTGGGAAGCAACACACTGAATCACATTTGTAGTTCTTGCATTCATCTGATCATCTGTACAATGCTAATGTATGCTGCATTTTTATCTTTTGATATCAGTCTAAGACATCAACATTAGTTTCTGCTTCTGTTTCAAAACTCTGTCTTCCTCTATTTTTGTTTAATTCATCTTCAGAGAAAGACTCTGAGTATCATCTGCTGGGCTGCTTGCCCACATGGGAGTAACTCACCCTTAGCACCTAGCAGACATGTCCAGAGCTTGCTCTGACAATTTCTGGATCCTTCTGCCCTTAGTGAGTACCTTATTGTATTGCATTGAAAACAAGGATTACATATGCACAATTATGATTTAAAACTACTTTGAAATTCTAGTTACTTGATGAAAATAGCTAATCATTCAAAACTGGAAAAATACTATTAAATCCTCTCTATTTTTAAGTTGTGTGTAAAATTTATATTTTGGTATTGTGTTTCTCTTTTCCTTCACATTTTTATGAGGTCATCTGTCTTCTGACAGACTTTTTGTCCTTGGATTTTAAATTCTCATCTGCCTCAATCACTGTTACATCTTAATGGTTAATATTCTGACTACCCAGTGATTTCCTTATTGATAGGTTCTTGAGATATGAGCACAAGGTCAAGTCTGTCTATTAAAGAGAAACTAGTCTGTGTAGAAGACATGGTAAGTATCTACCAGTATTAACAAGCAGTTGATTTGCCACTGAAAGAGTCTGTGTGCTCTGGGGTGAGAGTTTGCTTGTTGCAATGTTCTTATCTCTTCCAGTAGTGCAGAAGAATCTCCAGTTGCAAAAGCAGCCCACAGCATGTGGAAATATCTCCTGTGCAGGTGCATCTCTTCACCAGGTTTAGTTTGCTAAGGCTAATGGCTGTTCTAGGTCAGGGCATACACCTGCTCTTTCTTGCTAATGTTTTTTGTGAATATCTTGCATATTTGGCTTCCATAGTAACCTCCACCAACAAATAGGTCCTGTTTATTCACCAACGATGTGACTCCAAGCAAACACTTTGGTCATGTGGTTTTTAATATTTGTAGAGATTTATGCAAATGCCAGCTCAGGCTTGTGTCAATACTTTTGGGGCCGGGAGGCCTCAATGCCCACTGAAATCAATGGACTCATCCCAAACTTCAGTGACCACAGTCACCATGATGAAAAGTCCCAGTTTAGCACATAGGTTAGAAATAGCTCATTTGATTCTCCCTATGCCTTGACTGGTTTTGGAACTTTTGAGGATGGTGTTTGAGCTGCCTGAGCTACCAATACGGAGTCTGGGACTTGAGTTTATTTCTGGTCCTGCAGAGGGCCAGTGGGGCTAGGTAGAATTTCAGGTCTCAGATCTCACTGCAGAATCAAGGCTTAGGAACTGGCACAAATGAAACTACTTTCTCAGGGGCAACCAGAGGAGGGCGTTAGATTTGTCTTCTGTTTTTTTAATTCAGTTTGAGAAAGACATAGATTGACAGCAGTTAATATTTGTGAAGGCTGTGGGATAAGTGAAGGCTTAGAATGAAATTTGATAAAAATTGTGTAGTTGGGGGGTTGGGTTTCTTTTTGTTTTCCCCATGTTTTGCTAAATAGTTGTTCCTCCAAAGAGGATTAATTTGAATATGCATTGGCCTTGATGCATGAGAAGTTTCAAGACAAACTCATAATGAGTTTATTTAAAATCCACACTTACTGTTAAATTTCCCAATTGCTTTGATTGTGGAAATTAAATATGGGGGGAATGGTCAGTAAAATGGAAGATGACTACATGGGCTTTCCACACTATTAATCAGTGGCCCATATGCGTCTACAGGATGGCTCCAGAAGGTACGTTAATGGAAATGTAAAACAAACCAAAAATTATGGTATCTTGTCCTTGTGCTGCATCTGTACATGTGTGATTTTTCAGTGCCTTTTTCAAACTCTAATGTGAGAGTTGTGACGAGACTAATTGTATGATTTTATACTATGACTATTAGATGTTAGAGAAGGAAGTATTGTATTGATTGTCCACTGAGTGTTTGAGTCAGTCTCAGATACAGGAAGTTACTGCTTGTTTACAGATTTCAGTTATTTGAGGCTTGATCTCCTATAAACTGAGCCAAAATTGTTGCGTGTTACAAAAGCTTAACATAGGCTTCAGATTCCCATTGTTGGTCAAACAGTTTCTGTTCAGCCCAGCCTTTGCTTCTTCATGGGCATGGAAAAGTAACTCATCTAAGAGTATTTTAGTGTTGGCAATAACTGTGGATACCTTGCTAAAACATTGACAATTATAAAAGTAATATTAATGCAACTATCTAATTGTGTTAAATAGAGCCGTTATGAACCTGGAAACACTAGAAACCCTAGAAACTTGTTCTAGAAACACTAGAACTAATATGCCTAAATTAAAAGAACAGGGCTTAAGACTGTAAAAGAGAAGCGCCTGAGATTTATTTACTACAGAATACCTGAGTTGAAGGCACCTCTGGTGAGTCTTTTGACAGACTTTCTGTGAATCTCAGAGATGGGGGCATCCTTCTGCTCTTCCAACAGAGTTTGCCCTGAGGTGCCTCCTCCTGTGCTGCTTCAGGTGCTGAGCCACAGTGGTTGCCCAGGCACTGTTGTGTGACCTCAGCCATTCCTGTGACCTTAGTTACAAACTGGGTTGTGAATGTTTAGTGATCTTGGTAGCTGTAAAGTACACTTAAAAGGCAACATAGCTGGGCACTTACTTGCCCAGTAAGTGTTTTACAGCATAGGAAGCGTGCCGTGAACTGTCCTATCCCTGCTTTCCCCTTCTGTTATTCCCCACTAGACCCTTTCACCCACGAGAGCCTTTTGCATTCCAGCAGTGGGAGGAGTGACACAGGACGTGTCATTTCAGGTATTTAGGATCCTCCAGAATGAAAAGCCATCCAGAAATCACAGCTTTCATTGCTGTGATCCAATATCGCTACATTATGGCCATTGCAAACTGCAAATGAAGAGCTCGTCTGAAGATCTTGCCTCCCATAGTGGGGGTCCAGGATTGGAAACCTGGTTCCTAACACGTGCTCTGACTTCCCTGTTATGGAAATGGCAATGGCAGCTGTAATATTAAATACTTTGAGACCTCTGTGTTACTGATGTCAGGCAGCATTCCTAATGAATGAAAGACCGCATCCAAATGTTTTTCTCCCTTTCTTTCAGGCTGTAGCAAAGCTGATGTCTGTGGATTGCCGTTGTCATGGTGTTTCTGGGTCCTGCGCTGTGAAAACTTGTTGGAAAACCATGTCCTCCTTTGAAAAGATTGGCCGGTTTTTAAAGGATAAGTATGAAAACAGCATACAGATATCAGACAGACTGAAAAAAAAGCTACGCAGGAAAGAGAAAAGCCAGAGAAAAATACCAATTGGGAAAGAGGACCTGCTTTATGTGAACAAATCACCCAATTACTGTGTCGAAGACCAAAAACTGGGGATCCCTGGAACTCAGGGAAGAGAATGTAACCGCACCTCGCAGGGACCCGAGGGCTGTAACCTGCTGTGCTGCGGGCGAGGGTACAACACCCACGTTGTCAGGCACGTGGAAAGGTGCGAGTGCAAGTTTGTCTGGTGCTGCTACGTGCGCTGCAGGAGGTGTGAGACCATGACCGACGTACACACCTGCAAGTAAGATGAAGTACAGGAAACATGGCCAAACCATCCACCCGCTGTGGTGCACACAGCTGCCGCAGGGGCAGCAGTCACTGTTTCCATGTGGGATTTCAGAGGGATCGGCCTCAGGGGGAACGGGTACTGCCAGACAACAGGTAGTCCAAGCATGCGGCGACTGAAACAGCTGAGTAAACATCAGACTGCACGCGGGGACAGCTTAAACAGCAAAAAGGACTCCTGATGACACGTTTGAACGTGTTACTCCATGAGCAGGGACAGATGCTAAACTTTTCAAGTGTTTAAGAGCCACAACATCCTGAAAATCCATGTGGTGGGTAGGTACAGTGGAGCAATCTCAAGATCTCATTAGCCAGAGACTGAAGAGTTAAGAGAGTTTGTAAGGCACATTAGATATAGTCCTTATGTCTGTGCTTTTAAAACTGGGACTAGGTGGATCCACTAGATAGTTCATTTCTGCTGACTTCAGAAAAACCCACAAAGATAGGGAAAGAGTTCAGCTGCTGGCCACGAAGCATTTGCTTCTGGAACTGAGGAACGTGTGTGACTGCAGAGAGCTCAGCCTGCCTGGAAAAGGAGGGTCAAGCTGTGCCCAGGGGAGAGAGGCAGGAGAACAGCTTGGTGAATGTGAACAGGGTGCCGAATAGCAGCCTTGGGATTTTTAACAGGTTGTCCTTCAAATACACAAGGGAGAGGTCTGAGAAGGGACAGAAATAGAGTTTGATATTTGAAGGAAATAAAAACCCCCTGCAGGCATTTTCTCAGTATCTGAGCACACATTTTGCGAGTCAGCTGGTCATCACCCCACTTTCAACCATCCCACTTGGGGTTCACCATCATTATCAAAATTAACCACATGAGATTTAGCCCAAAGGAATCTGCCATAAAGCAAAGGATTTTTTTAAAACATACTTTCTTTATAGAATCAGCAGCTAGAATTTTTCATTAGGTTGCATCCTCAGTAAGTTCAATGCACAATGTAATTTATGGATTGGCTCACACCACTAAAATATTTAAACTGTTAATGATAACATTTTCTCTGCCTCCATATGTTGGCTTAATTTTATTTTACATCTGTGAAAGGTTGTTTATTTTTATGCAGTGATTTAAAGCCTGGCTTAAAAAGCATCATGTGAAAGGATTACTGTTGTTTAATTGTGCAAAGAACTATTTTTGATAAGACAAGAAAGTTTATATTTTGTAAATATTTAAATTATGCAAGCTATGTAAAAGGTTTCCAAAACTAATGTGATAAGACTACAGCCCTTGAGATTTGTTGGTTAGATATTTGTTAATATTGTAGTAGCCTTTAATTGATTTTTATTTGCATGTGCTGGGGGAAATTAGTCAGAGAACTGCATAAATGTTGGGGTTTTTTACCATCTGGGTGGTTATAATTAATGCAATTAATATACACTGATGAGAAACACTATGATTTTCTAAATGGTCAGTTAATCAGTATTATGCATATTTTCTTTTTTCTTATTCTCTTAAATGCATTTTACAAACACTTAAATCCCAGCTCCAGCAGTAAGTACTCCCACTGAAATCAAGGGAACTTGGAAGGGTTTGCGATCCCTTAACTTCTTCCATACTAACAGCCAGTTTTTAGAAACTTGGACAGTTTAGCTGAGGCTTTCAAAGTTACTTTGAAGAATTCATTTCCTAGTTGTCAGTTATTTTCCCAGGAAAGATGGTGACCAGATTCTGAACTGTCACTGTTTATTGAATGTGTAGGTCAGGAAGAAGGAAACAAAATCTTCTGTGTTGTGGTATTTCACTGCCTTATGCGGATTATCTTAGGAACATCAGTTCAGCAACAATGATGTCCTTTATCTGCTGGTTCTTTTTGGACCTTTACTCCACATTTGGCCAGTCCATCTCCATTGGCCTGACCAAATTATTATCTTGGGACCACAAAATCTGCAGTCTGTGGGGAGGGTGCTCAGCATGCCAGTAAGGCACTGTCTCAGGACATTTCAACACCTTCTCTGTGAAAACTTGGATAGGGAGGACACATTGTGGTGGAAGACCCTGAAGAGACAGTCGTGACCCCAGGTTGTTTCAGTCTTCCAGCAGTGAAAGTAACCCCACAGGTTCTCCAGGCTGTGCCACAGGACTGATCGGCAGTGTGGATGGCAGATGACTACATAGCACTAAGTTCAGACAGAACAGTATCATACTCTGCTGAGACCATACTTGGGATAATACAATTTTGACCACTTAAATAACCTTGAAATACTGCTTGAGCTCAGTAGCTTATTGTTTTTTTGTTTTTTTTTTTTTTCCCCTGTTAGCTGATTGTTCCATAAATACAATGCTAAGAAACACTCTAAACCTCTTGCACTGTAGTGCAAGATCAGCAAGAGAAACAGAATTAATTAGCTGCTTTGGCTGGCTCCAGGGATCAGAAACTTCCCAGACAATGGAGTGATTTCTGTGCATTTTACATAGCAGACAATGAGTTGGACTATTAGAGTGCTCTGTACTGATTCCTACCTCTCTCCATATATATTCCAACGCCCTGAAACAAAGTTTTCATATCTGCATACTTCAAGTGATAATAAACAGACTATGTTCATTTTATTAACTAATATGCTACAAAACTTAACACAAGGTGTAATTATCTACATGGTGGGTTAGGTCCTTTTGAGGCACCTATGAGGACTAAGATATCAAAGTCAAATCAAGATATCCACCAAGTTTTTCAATGGGATGATTCAGCTGCCAAGATCTGGGAACTTGAGGCTGTACTGATAAAAACAATGCTGAAATATTCAAGGCTGAAAAGGATATTGCTGTAGCATTTGGTAGGAAAAATCATTTGCAAGCTGTGTTCCACAGAAGATAGCGCTCTCTTCCACTACCATACATCAAGCTCAAAGAAGAGACACAATTCCTCCTCAGCTTGGAGTGCCTTTTTTCATGTTTTTGCATGAGCCTGTCCATCATGCTATGGACAACACCATAAGAAAGGAACAGAGCTTTCTGAGGCAACAGGTTATTATAGATGTAGAGATTATAGCAATTGAAATGCAAGATTAAAGGAACTGGTTTGCACGTTCTAGAGAGGGGAACATAGGGCCAGGAAAAATGTAAAAAGATACCCAAGTGGAGAGTCATCAATTTTTAACTTGCAGAAAAGTAATTGCTAATTTTCAGCTAAGGTTTGGACGGCACATGAGCCAACCTACCTCGATGGACAGCAAAGGAAGAGATATCTGAGGCATCTGTTTCAACCTGAGTCTACAAGGGATGCCTTAGATCTTTGTAACGTTGAAAGAGCTAACTACAGAGGCAGCAAGGAGGAACTAAAAGTGGCTTTAAACTAATGCTATCAGAAATGCAAAGAAACATCTCAAGTAGAGCAAGTTCTCTCTTGCCATTCTTCACTTTTTCACCCCCAGGGAGGCAGGAGCGGGACATGGCTGAGTTCAAGTGTTTGTGCCCTGTTGGCCTGTTGCTCAGAGGGTGAGAAACAGCGTCCCTTGTATCCCTTGTACAGCATCAGGAGCCACTGACAACCCAGGATATCACTGAACAGGTCAAGAGCTATTCTCACACCTTCCTGCTTCAGCCTCAAAGTTCCCATCGAGCCTTAAAGGTTTCTTCAAGTTTCTTTAACAGACCACTTGTATTAAGACTAGGCTATGGCCTTACAGCCTTAAAACTGAAGAGGGTTTCATCAATAAAAAGTCCTTTGCTTAATATCCACCTTAGCCATGACCCAAGTCAGTTAGGGAGGGACCGCAGCCCTTCCCATCCTTACACAGGAAAGTCAGTTAGCACTTATGGTGGCAGTATTATTTCCCCTTCTGAAATTACCCACCTGGCCTCTAATTTTATTAATACACCTATTCTTGAAAAACACTCAGACTGCAGAAAACCCAAACAGTTCAGGAGACATTACATACACATCAAGCATTTAGCAGTCACTTCAACGTTTGAGGAAACTAAATGACATCTGGAAAGCAAAACATGCTGAGCAAAATAAAGCTTTTTCCAAACTGGCAATCAGGAAACTAAGGCTGTAAAATGGGTCTGCTTTTTCCATAGGCGAAAAAAAAAAGTTGGATCATGAAAGACGCTAGGGAAGGTCCAGAGGGTACATCAAGACAGAGACCGCCTTCAGTTTCTTTCTTAGGACTCCTGTTCATCCACATAAAGCAGCCCTAGTAAAGCAGCTGAGAGCTGCGGTTTACATTGAAGTCATCTTCAGGTGCCTTGAATCCCAGATGGGTGTTCCTTGGTCAAAATTAAGTTGAAACCTTCTTGTGTCCTTCCCCTTCTCTTCTCACAGCTTTACATTTTGAGGTAGACATACCCCACAACCTTTCTCTTCCCTTCCCTTGCTGCTCGGTTCTCAACAAGTCTGCAAGATGCTACAAACGTTCCCATCACCTTATATAGGAAAATATGGATCCTGGCGCTTTGTCACACACAGGTATTCACACACCTGTACACATGCCTTCGTCTTTGCAACTGATTTCCTACCACCAGCTGGAGAGAGGCCAGAATAGTCACCTTTGTGCTTGGCAACTCAAATGAAATGGAGATAAGATTACCAGAAAGTCTCGCTGGTAAGATTCAGAGTTCACCTCAGCAGCAGGATACTGTAACTTGCCCACTCAAGGCAGAGAGGGCATGACCAGATCTTGCAGCAAGTCAATAGACCATGATGATGGACAAAAGCAAGACCCCACTTGTGTGGCCACTCCAGTACAACTTTTAAGTATTTGACAAGAGCCTTTTTTAATATGATTCCATACAGCTGTGAGGACATGGCTTAGAGAGCAAGAGGAAGATCTCCGTCAAAATTTTAAGAATCAAGTTACTTAAGATGTAACAAAAATAATCCTACCATTTTATCGTTTTAAAATTGTTTAAAAGTTTTGTTGCAGGTACAACTTTAAGGAGTTAAGAGAATCATGACATATTTATTCAACTTGGATTGCTAATAAAGGCACACATTCTCCATTTAATTTTGTAGAGGAACTCTGAACTTTTTGATTTGAAGAAAGATAATATTCATTGGCGTTCAAAGCCAAAAGAATGAAGACAAGTGTAGTCCAGGGAAACTACTAACACAGCCAAATAGGGTTTCTTCCTCTTAAGCCCCTGCTGAGTAACTTCAAAATTATTCTGATGTTATTCTGGATAGCAGTGTAGCCAATACTGGCATATACACCAACAGAATTGTATTTCTGTGAAAATTCCAGGACTTACACAGTTAGTTTCTCACAACAGCCTTAAGTAATGAAATAGAATTTCAAACTGATTAGAAAAGGGGATTTTACTTCAATGAAAAAATACATATGATTTTAACACATCCTCCTACACAGGAAAATCTGGAAGATTTAACAGAAGCAGTTTCACTGTGTCATGTGCATTTATAGCTGTTTTACATTAATACAGAGGGAGACCCACATTATTTAAAAAGCTAGTTAAACATAGAGAGCAACTCAGAATCCAGTCTTACTCCAGTATTAGAGATTATTTATTTTTCTTACAAGGTAATTCTCAATATTGCTTGAAATTTTTAGTGCACAGAATTTGTCTCAGAAAACATCAACAATAATACTATTTCTAACACCTCTTTGTTTAACTCATGGTGGGTTCCTGAAAAATCCTTTTTGGCTTTTGCCCCATAGTACTAGCTTGAAGTTTTTGAAGAATATACCAGAACTCATGACACAAAGCTCCAAGAGATTACAGTCAGTTCTGTGTCAGCCCTAATTTTGTGAATATGGACACAGTCAGTTATACCATACTAACTTAGTTCCAGGAAAAGTTCCAGCTGGGCCTACTTAAAAAAAAAACAAGTTTAGAAAGAAAGCAAGGTCTTCTCATAGCTCTGATATAAGCTAAAGAATAAGGCCACTTAAACTTGGTCCTTTTTTTTTTCTCCATTAAAAAAAAGGATGAAGGAAACATCATCAGTTAGGTTTCCAAGTCACACACTGCATAACCCAGGACACAATGCTCTCTAATGTTCCACTGAAGAAGAGATTGCCTCGGCTCATGAGAAGTAACGTAGGCGGTAAAGGTGCACAACTGTGTACCCTGAAACAACTCTCACTAGAAGGCAGACTGCTTTCTAGCAGGCTCTTTGTGATGGGAAATTTATTCCTGATGTTAGAACTAAAAGAGGAAGGTCTTCCATTACATTCACTGCGTGACCAGCCACTGCAGCTGAACAGCCACAGGGAGAATCAACGCTTAAGCAGTGGTACAAAAACTGCAATAAAAAACGAACAAATCAGCCACAGTACTGCTGCTTAATGTGCCAAGTCTCTTCTATAAAGTAAACACTTTCAAGTTAAGTATGAATTCTTCCAAGGTGTTTTTAAATATCACACACACAATTTATATATTTACCTTAGGTCATCCTCTAAAGATAAAAAAAACCAAAAAAATTCTATTGTGCTTTTCATGGAATATCTGTGTTATAATATCATGTAGTCTTCCTTTGCTGATTATTCAGTTTTGATGGGGGACTACAAAATAAATTTTTGGAGCACTTAGTGTTAGAATAACCAAATAGCTTTAATAAAAATTGATGCTGCCATTAAAAAGGCAGAGGATAAAAAAAAATTAAAGCTCCTTATTAACGTATTACTAAAATCTACAATATTCCACTAAGTTTACGTAGTCACAGCAACATTGCACTGTTAAGAGGACAGTACATTTATCAGGATCGGTTTATTGTCCACATACATAATTTATTAGCCAGTTATCTACAAGTATTATTTATTTACCACAGGCAAACTAAATACTGTGCTTTTAAGAAACCTGCATAGAAATGATTGGATGTTTCTTTTATTTTGGACATATTTACAAAAAGAATTTCTATGTGTTAGCAATAAATAATCCCAATATTCAAAATGTCAGTGCTCATGCACACACTGACAAGATGGCTGCATGCTTCAAAAATAATTCTTACAGTACAGTCTCCTTCATAGCCCTCTCTCTAATAATAGCAGAAAGTGCATTTTCTTTCATACTCTTTCTCCTTTTCTTCTGTTTTCATTTAGTCTTGCTTCTGAGGGATACAGCCTTCCATCTCAACAACTTCTGGCCAGCCTTCATACTTGTTTGTGTCCTTGTTATTCTTTATATGCTATAAATGGAAAATATAAATCCGCCGTTAATGTGAAGTCATTTATCCTTTTGCTTTAACTCACAGCTTTAAGACATACTTATTTTCAGGCCACGGACAAAGAAAAAACATCATTATTAATTTCTTGTGCTTTGAATCAAATATAACAATCTGTCACCATTTAAAGTAACTTGCTCAGACGTGTATGATAAAAACAGTTAAGCCATACTGGGAAAACATTTTTAAATTTTATTATAGATGTTTCCTTAGGAAGAGAGAAGCAAGGAAATGACCAATTGCATTAAAGCATGAACTACTAGGTAAAAATAAATAAGGCTACTAAATTTATAAGGCAATGAAAACAAAGAGTGAGATTTTAAAGAACATTTTATTTTTCCACCAAGCAACAATCTGCAGTCAGGTAAGACATTATCGCCTCCAAGAGTCTGCCACTGTTTCTGCACTTAGTTTCCCCTCCCTTGCAAAGCTGGCAGAAGAAAACACATCTTCCTTACTCTCCTAGTACAAGGCTACTTTTACTAGTAATCAAAGGCAACATTGACACATGCCGAATTTTAACAGCTAAAGTATGGGAATATATTCTATTTCACAAATTTCGCTGTGACAGCAATTTGAGAGAAGAGCAAAGCTAACAGCTGGGAACACCAACACCTTAACTACCCACTTATCTCTTGGAAGTTCACCATTCTTAGTGCATCTAGAATACAACTCAGGGAGAAAGTTTTGAATTCTTCAGTTTAATTTGACCCATTAAAAAGATAAATGATCTAGTTACTGGCATAGTAAGATCTATACCATATAAGATTTTTTTTTTCTTACTTGTAAGTCACCAAAGAATCTTCTTTTTCTTTGTTTAAAAGGAGGAGGCTACTCAAGTAAAAAGCCTGAAAATAACACTGTGTGCCAGTACTGCAATAGATACCCATCTTGAACAAATGCATGGCATTTATAAAACGTGCTATGCCTCTATTAATGCAAGCTGTTAAATTCCAGGAAGTTATAGAATCACAAACCTGTTCAAATGGACTTTTAGTCTTAATTCCTTTTCCACCGCAGAAGACCCAGTTGTCTCTGAAGCCAAGGTTAGTAATGGATGTGCTTCCTAATTCAGAAATCAGTTTCCGTGCTTCCTCATTAAGCCTTGGAAAAACCACAGAAGTTTGGCGTGTGAATAAAATACATGCCCTTAGAGCTTTCATTGCTCACTGCACCAGTCTGCTTTGATCATATTTAATATAGTTTAGTCAGTCAATATTGGGCAAGATCTATCTTTCAGAATCAGATAAGGCTAGTTCTGAAATCACCTGATGCAATCAGCGCTGCTCTTTCATACTATACTCTCAAGGAACAAGGATATAAACCTATCACTGCATCAACAAAAGCCAAGAACCCTCTCCTGTGAGAATTTATACATACATCTCAAGTTCTGTTAGCAATTCTCCAAGCAACTAAAAATGTCAACCTTTAGAGTGAACATTGTTTGCAGGCTCAATCTGAAGTCTAGATAAAGGAAAAGCTATTTTAGATTAGAAGAATGAAATGAATATATGAAAGAAGTTCTCATCTGCTTGGGGCAGTTAATTCAAAGTTCAAAATGCTGCCTCACAGCCTGGTTCTGTAAACCCAAATAGGATAATTTCAGTATGGAAAGGAAAACAATTCTGTAGGATAAGTTATCATTCCAAAATCCCAGAACAGCAACTCTTTAACTTACTAAATGTGCCTGCTTACCAAACAAGATACAAAACTTCTGATTACTACCACCTATTGAGATACAGCTGTATGACTCACTTTAGCCAAAATTATGAAAATTATTAAATACTGTGGAGGTTATTTGCCCAACCCATACTCCAGCTTTCTCAAGCGTTGGGGCAGCTTGATTCTTCACAATTTTGTTTCCAAAAGCTGGCATTTATATTCACTATCAACTACCAGTGGTAGTTATAGTATTGTCAGTAGACAGTAGATCATGTCTGTCAGCATGACAGGGCCAAATACAACTTCTTGTTTAGCTGTATTCTATCTACATACACACTTTCAAAAACATCAGATGTAATACGATTACTGAAGCAAAACTAACCCTATTCACTATCAAAAATACCAAAGAAGAAAGGAAAAAGGGTAAAATGTAAAGTAACAAAACAAGTGAACAGAACAACAGAGAGAAGATCCAACCTTGGCTAAAAACCCAGTAAATTACTTTCCTATTTCCTAAAAGCAGTGAATGTAAACACTTGAGTATTTACTGTAAAGATTGCGTACTTCAAAGTCAGGACTTAGTCACAGGGAAGCTGCTTCTATATAAAAAATTCAGACAAGTTGTGGATAACAAATTGAACCAAAGGAGGAAAAAAATGTACAGACCACATTAACAAAAAAGTTAATTATTAGTAAAACAACAGAGGAAAAGGAAAGAACTTTCAATTTTCACTGTGAAAAGCAATCCTCTGGATAGGATGACTCAAGTGAGGAGTAGATTACAATACATATTCTACAGCAATTTTTAGTATCTATTGAAAGTGACCCAAGTTGTGAAAGTCGGAAGATAATGCCTCAAGAGACCTAAACCCTCTTAGGCTACATCTAGATTAATAAATTGAATAGCTTTAGGGTGGAACAGTAAAACACTGAGCCCAAAAAGCACAAAGCTCACACTAGTAACCTCAGAGACTTTAAATGTAAGGATACAGGCAAGGCTTGTTGGGAATGGTCTCTGCCATTCTGTAACCACCAAACTCCATCTTGGAGTTGATCTGAAGAAAGTGCTGGATGGAACAGACACTTTCCACCAGAGTACGTTCTCATAATCATGTTCCTATGTCTGGACCTATCTGAATTTACTAGCCTAAGACAGAACGAGCTATCAGCAATAGAAAAATCAGCACACCTCTATTTGCTTAGTTTTAGTTTGATCTTTGTTGTGCCCAAATCGCATCTGCATTAAAAAACTAATAAACTGAAAGTATAGTTTCAAATCTATCACCTTGGAAGAACAAAACCTTATTAAAAGTGATTGTGTGATAATGTATTTTCTTCAATATAAAACAGCATGTAAAAGTTTAAGCAACACTTGCTGTTTAAAATCAATTACATACTTGGTTGCACCATCATCGTATGTTGCCATTAACACAATTGTTCCATCCTGGATGGTCTTCAGAAATTCAATAAGTGGTGCCACATCTGAGAAGAAAAAGAACATAAAACTGTTTAATAATAAGCAACAATTCTGTACTTAAACATCTGCAATGTCTTTCTGTAAAGACATTTCTTTTAAGAATATTTGTAAAGATAACATATAGAATATTTATATATANTTGCTGTTTAAAATCAATTACATACTTGGTTGCACCATCATCGTATGTTGCCATTAACACAATTGTTCCATCCTGGATGGTCTTCAGAAATTCAATAAGTGGTGCCACATCTGAGAAGAAAAAGAACATAAAACTGTTTAATAATAAGCAACAATTCTGTACTTAAACATCTGCAATGTCTTTCTGTAAAGACATTTCTTTTAAGAATATTTGTAAAGATAATATATAGAATATTTATATATATAAAATATATATAATCTTTGTAAATATATCTTTATAAAAGGATGCTGAGTGAGAGAAAGCTAAAATGCATCAGAGAACTCTTACTTTACAAAAAAAGTTTAATCCATATTGTATGAAGACATAACCGCTAGTGAGAACTACTCTGGAGAACAAGTCTGTTTGATTAACCACACCATTCCCTCCCACCTCAACTATTTGTGTTTCTTTAAAGTTGCACTCTCCTCACAAAGGCAGAGGTGAAGCACTCCCTTAACTATCACTTTAAATCTCCACAGCAAATGGTGTCTGGACAAGAAGGAAGAAAAAAAGCACATTTGTTTTTTCTCTCTGACCAGTGTAATTGCACCTACCTCCTCCCCACATGTCAAAGAACTTAGTATCTAATAATTCTCCCGTTTTACCTGAAGGAAAAGAGAAAAAGAAACATTTGGTGCCATCAAATATAGCCAAAATTATTTTACAGGTAACATGCCCAACTCCTCTTACACTTTCAGACAAAGTGCTGCAGAAGACACTACATAAATGAATTATGGTAACTTTTCTTTTATGAAAACAGTGTAGTGGTTTGTGAAAAAGTGCAGGAAAAGGTAAGAGGAAAAAAGTGGGAAGATCCATGAACGTGTTGGAGGCCAGGCCGGATGCAGCTTTAAGCAACCTGGTCTAGTGAGAGGTGTCCCTGCCCCTGGCAGTGAGGGGTTGGAACTGGGTGATCTTTAGGGTCCCTTCAAGCACAGACCATTCTATGATTCTAGGCAAAATTCTGATTTTGCTTCAAGTGGAATCTAAAATAAATGAAAACACCCACAGGCTCTAAAACCAACACAGAGTATTCAGTTCACATATCTGCCTTTTTTTAAAGTTGGTTTTGCAAAAATAGACAGTATAGCTTATAGACTGCCTTTCGTGCCACATGGAAAGTCAAAGATTAAAATTAGACTGCATGTTTTGCTATAGACTGGAAATTGTAAGTAGATTTGAACATCCAGAATAAATAGAAAAAAGTGGACAATATAGTATATCTCATTACCTTTTTTTATTATGCTGTCTACAAAGGAGTATTTGATGGAAGGTGGAGGTTTTTTTAGTATATACATTCATTTAAAGTTTGGAAGACAGAGAGAAAGACTGGAGCTATAAAATACAAAGATAGGTATTTTGGTTTTGAACAGATTGAGACAATTTAGGAAAGCAACATAGGATTAGGAAGCATTGTTCAAGTTATGCCTTAGGTGATGTAAATCTGAGTACAATCCACAGATAACAAGAACTTATATTGCAGTGAAATGACAAAGTGCTGTCTCGGTGCTACAAGGAATCATTTCCTACACATTAAGGACAAATGTGCCAGTATTAACATTCAGTTCAGCTTTCAAGGTAACACACAGTTAAATTCGTTTGGTTTTAATGAAAATTACAAACCCTGAACACAATTACCTAACATGATGTATTTACAGATAAGATCTATAGACCAAATACACTGATTCAAGTGAGGAAATAATGAACTGGTCTTTCTGTATAGTAACAAAACTGTTAAAGAAGCTAAAAAAGTTTCACTGTAAACAGAGCAACAGAAGAATACAGTCTACAGTTTAATTAGTGGTGGCAACACACAAGGTCAAAACAAGTAGCATGCATCTCATGTCTTTTTCCATTTTTCTGCGCATTAAGAATTGACATGATGTATCAACAAGACAGTCACCACAGCACTCCACACTACTATTTTTACAACTCATTTTTAGAAACAAAAATGCACTCATTTTAGAAACAACAAGGTGTCAGTGCCAGGATCTGACATTATCTCAGTATAAATAAGCTGAATACTTCCTTTTCTCCTTGGTGCTTGCTTTTCACCACCACATAGTATTTCACCTTAAATTTCAGAAACAATTCAAAAACGAAGACAATCTGCCCACTTAAAATGTCACTTACCATTGACCAAGGCCACGTTTATTCCTCTGCCAACATTATTTTTAACTCCACTCATTAAACTGAAACAAAATAAATATTTTTATTTTTAATAGGACAGTCTTCTGATGTGAAATAATTCTGTTTTTTAAATAGGATCAAATTCTAAGAGATACATAGTTAAAAGACTGCATGTTCATGAGTACTTAAATTAAGCAAAATCTCCTTGAACTAACCTGTGTTCTTAAAGCACCACTGAATTAAGAATAATACATCAAGTATCCCCAGCTGTATTGATTTAATTAGATTGTTTAATCATGGTTTCAAAGTATGTCTGTATATTAAAAATGTCACAAAAAATAGTGTTATTTATGTAGTTACGTTATTAATGTATTAAAAAATAACCAAATATTAATTTGCAGAGCTCAGCACAGTCATATAACCAACAGTTTAAGCCTTTTTTTGTAAGCACACAACGAACAAAAATGTGTTAACGAATTTAAAAGCTAACTGAACAGAAGCACTTAAAATTCACATTAAGAAACAAGAGAGGCAAAGCACTTAGCTACTCATACACATAACAGGAAACCTAACTGCAAGAAAAATAGCACACTGACGGGACTTTAAGCAAAAGTTGCATACAGTCTTGGACTACAATCACACATCCCCCCCCCAAAAAAAAGCCACAATCCATGAGAGTAATTTATTGACCAAACTCAGAGGGGCAAAGGGGCTGAAGAGTCCCATTGTGAAACGGAAACCCTTCAGAGCAGTAAAGAAGAGGTAACGAGAACGTTAAGATTTTGGTAGGATGCTGTGCTGCTTTAGACCATGGTGGCTGTAGAACTCCAGTGAGAGGAAGCTTCCAGACCTCCTCATCCCTGTTCACTGGCTCTGTGTGAAGAACTCTGTTCTGCCTTCAGGCCCCAAATATCCCAGCATTAACATTTTGAAGCTGGGATTAAAAGAGGTAACATAAACAGGACAAATAGAAGTTTGGAACAATTACATTATTTAAGATAATGGAGAAGCCTTCAGCTGAGATTAAAGAAAGCATCTCAGCAAAAGCATATAGGTGCACACATGTCCTTAGTTACAAACACACTCTTAACAGATGCTTTAATTCCATCCTGATCAGGATTTCTCTAACCTCCCTAGCTGGCTTTAGGAAGGGGCTGCACATGTGTACAATCCTGTTTTGTTCAAAACTTTTCTCACATTTCTTCTGCAGCAATATGATTTTCAGGTCATGTCTGAACATCTGTTCTAAGCAATGCATTTTTACACACACAGCTTCCACGTCAGCTACTCCATGCCAACCTCTTAGTGATAGGCTAGAAACAAGAAACAGTCTACCATAGAAGTATGTCAAAAATCTTCCTCTCTGGTGCGATCTGTTGCACCCAGGATGAAGACAGAAGCCAACATTTAGAGGAATGTCAAACTGAATAGACAAGCATCAGAAACAGACTCAGTATTCAGAGAGGCCGTGAAAGACTACCAGATAATGGCAACTCTTGGCACAGTGAATTTAAAAGCTTTTAAAGAACTAGTAATCAGAGACAATAGAGTTCATATTCTTCTCTTAGTCCCTTAGGTTATACTATCTGCCAAAAACTGTGATTTAATTTAAAACTCTAAATCAGTAAATTCTGAAAGAAAATACTTGAAATTTTCTGCTGAAATGCAGAATTCAGTTCTGGTTAGCAGGGAACTCTAGAAGTATTTTAGCCATTGGAGGATCATTTCTGCTCTGATCATCTGATTTTCATGTCATGTCTGAGGATCCATTCTAAACAAGAAAAACATATGGCAAATAAAGACTGGAATATAAATGAATAAAGGCAATGAAGTTCTTTCCTCCTGCAAAATTTAGTGGGCATTTCATTTCCCAAAAAGAATAAGAACTTCCCTTCATTTTAACTACAAAATTCTCTGTAAATAAACACCAGTCCAAAAATATCTAATACTGAGGTGACTAGTCACTGAAATTCCACACATGCATACAGTTAAAATGGCTTCAGATAACAAAAGCTGCAACTATGAATACAAGAATTACTTGTTACTAAAGGAATGTAGTATAACATTCTGCTATTCAGTCACTGTGGCACAATCACGCAACTGGCTTCTTAATAAAGTAAAACCGCATGGAAAAGTTGCTGGTAAAGAAGTAAATACAGCCCCTTCTAAAAAGCCCATGAAGTAGCAATTTCAATATTTAATATTTTGATGATAAGTCCAGCATGTTTTCTGATTATGGCCTCCCAATATACAACAAGGCTATAACTGAACTTGTATACAGATGAAATAATGTTTCACATTAAAATATCTATGTAATTAAAAAGAGAAATTGAGAAATTACTTGCATTCTGAATTGCATCAGCAGCTTCAGTGCTTTCATAAGTCAAGTGACATCCTTACATTTAATACATAGGAAAAATACTCTACTCTGTAAGTATCATTTACAAATAACAAAAACTTGTTTCTGCTGTCCTGTCTTGGAAGTATGAAGAACACAGAGTAATCTGGAAAAAAAACCAAAAACCAACCTTTTTGCAGGTGTGAGTTCAGAAAATACCTCTAAAAAGAGCTATTCGAGAGGAAATGAGGTTTTTTCAGAGCTCTGATACTTTAAACACTTGAGACAGCTTGTCCACCATCACAAGCACAACAGGCTGCAATGCAACAGCTTCTCACAGGAGGGCAGCCCTTCACCAGTTTTAGAATTCTTGCAAGAATTTACAATCAACAAGTTGAGAGGTTTTGAAAGAAAAATAAAACCTCTTATGAGCAAAGAAGGAGATCATATAAAATCAATCAAGTTTTCTGGTGGATGCTTAAACAGACATGACCAGTTCCCCTCTGCAGGAATTCAGAAAGATGTTTGCCAAGGAAAGCTGGACTTTAGAATCCAATGACTGTGCACTAAAGTGCCCACTTAAAAGACTTTTTCCAGCAACTACTTTTTTTTCATCACTTTCTTCAGCAAAATACCTAGTAGAGCATTTTCTCTTCTTTTGGACAGAAATAGCAAAACTCTTCTTAGTTAATCAGTCAGCAAGAACAAAAAACAGCCAAAAATCCCAAACTAAACAACCCTACAATCCTGAAATTAAAGTATTACTTGCATTCCCACAACTTTTAATCATTGAATCAGCTTAAGTCTTCACAGATGTTAAGCTTCCTACATTAAGCAACCAGAATGAGACAGTTGCACGTTTTATAACACCAGCAGAAATACCGTGCTGAGAGATTAGATAAGGCTGCCCAAGGTCACCAAGCAAGTCACCAGTAAGAATGGAAAGCGGAAGGAGCAGCCTGTAGTCCCTACGTGCCAAGGTGAGCTCCTGCTGAGCACGTGCTCCCCAACTACACTGGGATGCTCTGCTGCAAACTGACTCCCACACAAGCCAGAAAGCTTAAGCTAAGCCAGCCTTACAGAGGAATGCCAGTTAGTGCTAAAAATAGTCTTCTCTTTAAGATCACTTGAGACTAGTCTTACAGTTTGAGAGTAAAGTGATGGAAAAATGCTACCAGTACATTTTTTTCTCTTATACATGAATTATCCTATTTACTCTATTATGTGGGGTTCTGTTGTTCACTTAGAAACAACAGGTGAAAATACTTACACATTATCCTCTACACAAATTTTAGGTCCAACTACATTCGCTGCTCCACTTGACATTTTGAATGCAAAATGCTTTTCAGGACAAGCTTTAGAGATCCCACACTTGTATCTTGGAGGTTTTGTAGCTTTCAAAAAGAAATAAAACAAGATTTTAGAGAGAACAGCACAGGTAGGCTAACAGACAAATACCAGTTACTTTTCTGAAGGAATTTAAGGAAAAGAGCAAGCACAAACACTATTGCATCTGTAGTTACATAGCAGCTTAAAATAATCTAAGTTCCTGAAGCACCTCATTATTCCAACTTCTTGTTGTCACCCTGCTGCTTGTTCTGGCACTGTCATCAAAAGCCACAAGCCAAAACCACAAAACAGACTTTACCAGAAATTTATGAAAATCAGGAGAAGAGGAAAATTAGTTTCTGATTGCATCTGAAGTGTAATTAAGACTTTCTTAACTATGAGAATTCATCAGTCTTTCTGTTATTAGTAAAAGCAAGTCACAGCAGTAATACATGCATATGAATACTCACAGCGTGCAGCTGCATCCAATGCTGATCTAGCTAAAATGAAAACAGAAAGTTTTACAAGATGTTACTATTTAAGTGTCATCTGCTATACAATATCCTATAAATGTAAAATCTTTCTGTACCCCTATAAAAATAGGCTGGTTGAAATGAAGTGTCAAATACACCTGAATATTATGCTCCAATAAAAAACAACTTTTATGCATTAGGAGAATGAAAGTGATTGCGAATCCCATTCGGAAGCACTGCCTTAATATATGACTGAGAGTCATGGAGAGTCATGGAGTCAAAAACCCACGGAGATCCAAAACCTTCAAGAATTTATGGAGTTCTGGGCATTAAAGTGAAATGAATTCTCTCCTTACAGCTTCACTGGGATGGGGTTCCTTTCACCTAAACTGGAAGCCTGCAGCTCAGGTGTATTTCAGCCCAATCATTCACGACTCCCTTTTCTTGGGATATGACGAGACACGAGTTCCCCCATCACGCCCACGTCTGAACGACACTTCTGTCTCCACATTTCTAAAGATGTCTCTGCTGACTGGTTCGGATGGCAGCTCACACTGCAGCAACCCAGAGGCAAAGAACATAAACTCCACCCATGTACCAGAAATAGTTTGGGGTTTTTTTGGTAATGAAAAGCACCTTGAAAGATAATTCTGGTTCAAAATAGACTCTGGATTCTGAGACACCTCAACTGCTGGTCTTTCTCTGTGTAGAACCTGGGCACATCTGAAATGTTTTGACTACTGCACATTCAACTTAACATGGTCCCTGCACAAGAGAAAAAGCCCACCCAAAACAAATTCTGAATCTCTTTAGCAGTAGTAAGGCAGAGAACAGATCTCCAGAAACACAGTTCAAGTCGCCTAGTTTATTACTCTACACTAAGAATGCATTTCCAGTAAACAAAGAAAAAGCAGGTAAAATTATGTATCCTTGGCAGACAAAATAATCAAACTCATTAAGAGAGTAGATTAAATATTTCATACAGAAAATAATTTAATACACATTATATATAAAAAATAACAAGCACACATATTAAATGCAGAATTCTTAGGTTGAAGAGCCTAAGGCAAAACAAATGTGATATTCTTGATAAAGGCTCAAGTAAATATTAACAGATGTCCAGAGGAAAAAAAGTCATCACTTACCAAATATGTGTCCTAAGTTTGCATCCATTTTTATTTCAAACACTTGAGATATGACATAAAACGTCAATAAAAATATTGCTATGACTACTACCAACTTTGCAGCACCTGTTAAGAAACAGAAAAAAGTTTCAAAAAATTATCTGGAAATGGTAATATTAGTTTACCAAAATAAGCAACATGGGAAATGTGTACCAGATTACATTCTGGGGAACTCAGAAACAGGACGATCATTTCCAGACTTACTGAACAGAATAAATCTGAAAAAGGTATCGATATTATGGATGGATATTATAACATAGGATGTAACTGCACCAATCCATCAGATTATCATACCAAATGCGTGCTCTGGTCTTAACTTTCTCCACCTTTATGCTTGTCCTGACACCATAGTACACCAGCTCACCTGACCAGCAAGGAGAAACCAGCCTTTTCCATGAAAATCCAGCTTAACCAAATGAACTAAGATGATCTACCTGACTGTTGTCCAAAGGCAAAATTCCCACCTTCTCGATGCCACTTCCCTGTTCTTAGCCATGAGTACCTGGTTCCTCACTGTTCACAAATACTGTGTTTCCCCCAGCCCTCAAATTGAGCTACCTCTGTTTTAATGTATGGCCCAGACTGAGCGATTAGGGATCTGTTTATATACTGCAGCTAGGTGCTACGGACAGTCAGCTCTGAGTATTACATTAAAAAAACCAAAAACCAAACAAAAAAACCCCAACAACAAAAAAACCCCAAACCGCCAGCCAACCGGAAACAAGCATCCTCACCTACTTTTCAAGCAATTCATATTAATGACCTTCAAAAAGCAAGTGTGATGACTCAAAGGCTATTTTAAAATAAGTAAGAAAAAGCAGTACCTCTCCCCTCCCCCTTTTAATATACTGAAGTCTCAGGTAGCTTTAAGTTTTACAAGCCTAAGTTCCTTCAGTGCTGAGTGGTCAATCTGCTTCCTGGGAGAAGAGCTGCAAGCACACAACCACAGCAACTTACATGTGAAATGGAAATGTATGTGATACTGCCACAAACCTCACCATTTTTTAGCATAACTTGCTATACATTTTTAAAGAAAACTCCACTCTTAACTGACTGTAAAATACTGACTGAGAGTAGAAGTCAGGTGAGGAGGCATCTGATCAACATCTTGCCTTCCTATCTCATTGCAGTATGTCAAACTGGTTGGAAGAATCAACCTTAAAGCATGCTTCTTTTTCTCAGATTGCCAGCCAAATACATCGTCTAGAAAAAAACAAACTTATATACTCCTGCAGATCTCAGACTGCTGCTGTGATGGGCTGTTCAGAAAATCTTAAAATAGACAGATTACTCAGCCTTCAGAAGGATGAGAGATGCTAATCAGTCCTCCCAAAAGGCTAAAAAAAGATAAGGGGATAGAAAAAGAAGGAAGATGAAGAAAGATACAAGGGTTTCTTGTTTGTAGTTTGGTCTTTTTCATGTGTGAGCACATACATACCATGATGTAAGAAAGCAAAGGTGCAAACCTAACTGAAAAATATTATGCTGGAACTCCAAAGATCACTGCACTTGAAAGGAAGGGAACCATGTGTTAGCACTGGTGAAACAGATGATCTGAACATATGTTAAAAAGTGAGGTAAAGGTTTTCCAAGCAACACTTCGTAAAACCACAAGATGGTACCAGATTTTGGAATGTGTCATCTAGCAAGTGGCATTTGGAGAGCTTGTTGTTTTAGAACATAGTATGTGAGATGAACAAGAACTCAGTCTGAGGACTAACCATCCCCTCTACTCTATTTTCTGAGCTTTTCAACTGAACTGCAAGTGCTCCCTTCAAAGGAAGAGTAAGAAATCTCCAAGAAGGTTCTTCAAGCATTTGAACTAAAAGTGGCATGTTTGCTACAGGTGAAACATTCTATAGGATCTGCTGTATCTTCTTTCTGGTTTTTAGCAAAAAGAACAGTTGGATGGAAGGGGAAAAAAAACCTAAACACGTTTGGAAAGTAATTTTCCAGGTGAATCAGGCACCTAAAAATTGGAGCATTTTCCAGTTCTTTATCAGATTTACTTTAGCAGGTTGCTCCCAGTTATACATGTTGTGCTTAATAAAGCAAATTTAGGAGTAGTGACAGAAATCGACTAATTTCATGCATTAACAAGGTCTTGGAAAAGGTGTCATTTTCTCCTAGAAGAGGCAACAGTTCCTCCTTCTGCAAAATAACACTGTAACTATTGATAAAAGTGCAATGAACCAGAAACTCAAAACTGTTCCATTGCTACACAGGCTATTCTACTGTGACAAAATGTCTAAAATAATGTTTTCTTTTAATGTTGTATTGGCAAAGATCTTATTTTTACAACCACTATACCTTCTGTCAAGTAGAATTAGTTTCTCAAAGCCCGTACTACAGTAACTTACCTCTATGAAAAGGCTTTTGTAGTTTTCAAACTCCCAGCAACCATTCAGAAAGTTTCAGACACTTAGAACAGCACATAGCAATTTTAGTTAGGGTGTGAGGCAGGGAAGAAATAGCTTAAGACAATCACTGACCATTTCCTTATTTCTTCATCATCTTACAGAAACAGCAGCCAAAATATGTCAAATCATGGCACCTTAAGCAATCACTACAGATCAGCTAGAGCGTTTTAACAAGGTGATTGCTCTTTGACCATCCCAAATTCCAAAATGAGTTTCATTAAATATTAATAAAGTAGAACAGCAATACCTGTTACCCCAGTTAAGTGAAGCGTACCCTGACAAAGTTTGATGAGGATACCAAACTGAGTGAGGAAGTGGACACATCTAAAGGGAGAGCCAAGCTGCAGGAACACTTGGATAGGCTGGAAGAGTGGGCTAACACTAATACTGAACTTCAACAAGGACAAGTGTAAGGTCTTCTACCCCAGAAATCATAATCCAGGAGTAAAGAACAGACTGGAATCTACCCAGCTGGTGAGCAGCTCCGTGAAAAGGGACCAGGGGATCCTGGTGGACAACACGCTCAATACAAATGGAGGGTGCTGGCAAAGAAGCCAACAGGATTCTGGGCTGCATCAACAAGGACATCACCAGCAGAGAGAGATAAAGTCATTATCCCTCTCTGCACAGCACTTGCCAGGCCACACCTATTATACTCCCTTCAGTTTTGGACATTGCTATTAAAAAAAAAAAAAAGACAAAGACATGGACAATCTACAGAGAGTCCAACACAAAGTTGATCAAAGGACTGGGAAGCCTGCCAGATGAGGAAAGCCTGAGACTGCTAAGTTTGTTCAGCCTTGAGAAAAGACTTACAGGAGAACTTAGTACCATGTTCCAGTATTTCAAGGGTGGCTACAAAGAGGATGGAGACTCCCCTTCTGCAAGGAGTCACACTGAAAACAAGAGGCATAGTGGGTACAAGTTATTCTTGGGGAGATTTCAGTTTTACACCGAAAATTTTTCGCAATGAGAACAATCAGACATTGGAATAATCTCCCCAGGGACGCGGTGGACTCCCCAGCATTGGCCATTTTAAAATTTGGCTGGACAGAATGCTGGGCCATTGTGGAAAGATGGCTAGGGTTCAAACTAGAGGAAGTTATAACAGAATGAAAATTATAGGGTAAAATACAGCTGCTACTCCCTGGATGGAATGCTGTGAGCACACTCAAAACCCATCCCACAATGATTCCCCCCACACNAGGAAAGCCTGAGACTGCTAAGTTTGTTCAGCCTTGAGAAAAGACTTACAGGAGAACTTAGTACCATGTTCCAGTATTTCAAGGGTGGCTACAAAGAGGATGGAGACTCCCCTTCTGCAAGGAGTCACACTGAAAACAAGAGGCATAGTGGGTACAAGTTATTCTTGGGGAGATTTCAGTTTTACACCGAAAATTTTTCGCAATGAGAACAATCAGACATTGGAATAATCTCCCCAGGGACGCGGTGGACTCCCCAGCATTGGCCATTTTAAAATTTGGCTGGACAGAATGCTGGGCCATTGTGGAAAGATGGCTAGGGTTCAAACTAGAGGAAGTTATAACAGAATGAAAATTATAGGGTAAAATACAGCTGCTACTCCCTGGATGGAATGCTGTGAGCACACTCAAAACCCATCCCACAATGATTCCCCCCACACACAATCTGCAACCTCAAGCACAGGCTAAGGGGGAACAGAGGGTGGAGCAGACTGGAAACACCTTGGCCAGGCTCTGTTGAAACCAGCCAGTACTTTGTAGCTGATAAACCCACACGGCACCTGTCAATCCTGTCAACACCACCCAGTCAATCAAGGGAGATAGGAGCAGGTATATTGCTCCTGAACCAGCAACTGTGGTGCAATCACTCTCCTGAGATGAACTTGGTTCTTTGTAACTTAATTGTAATATTAACTCACACCATCACCCCAAAGTTACCTGCCTCCAAGGTAAAACCACCCCTCACTGATCATGTGCTCTATGTTTTATTGACTATATCTGTAACAGCAAAGCAAGAGAATTTCCACCAATGAGTAACAGAGGTATGTATTACTAGAGTCACTCAAGATCCACCCAAATGAAAAGGAAGTTCATTGAAGGGTCCCCATGATAGGACACTGACAGACTAGTGAGGCACAAGGGCCTTGGCTTTCCTGGTGTGCTGACAGACTAATCAGAAACTAAAGGTTTGAGGAAATCTCCACTTTTCTCAAGACAACCATTTTGTTTAGACCGTGCTTCTGTCAAGAAATGTCAGACCAGATTTGAGATCCCTTTTAACCTGACATTCTATGATTCTATGACTTTAAAACCTTATTGTCACAACTTATTATTGTTGTCCATAGCAGTTGTTTCACAAATGACCAAAGTCTGATTTTACTGAGTGTACTTACCTGCTATTCTCATGTTTAGTCTTCAGCCAGCTAATGACACTATTGCATTAAAACAGCCACCTATGGGAAAAAAACAAAACAAAAACCTAAAAACCACTTCACCATAATTACAGTCAAAACCCCCCTTTTGTGATGAGTAAAAAAACCCATAGATTTTCTAGTTAATAAAAGTAATGATGATTGTTCTGAATACCTATTTCTTAATGCTCACAGTTAAGGAAAGATTTAAGATGGATTTCTTATGTCTTGCTTTCATTTGTTTCTCCATGAAACAAGTGTTCTGAAAAAACATTAATTTCACCTAATCCACTACAAATTCAGTTTAATTTTCAATCCTTCAATCTGTGACCTAAATACTTACCAGTGCTCTATCTAAGCAGTCTTTAGTTTCCTGAAGTTATGTGGTAAAAGTCAACAACTCTACCTGCAGTCCTCCAAACCCTACCTACTTCTGGGTGCAAGTTGTTATTTGGCACCATAGCATAGCAAACTGTGCTTTGGAGAGAAAAGATTTAACCATTTGGATACTACATAAATTGCATTCAATGGAACTGAAAGAAGGCCAACACTTCAACCTACGCATTACAGAAATGTAACAACACATTTGTCACTCATGGGTACAGCCAGAGGAATAACATGACGGTCAACGATGACAGAAGTGCCAACCCTAGTACTCTGATTATCTCAGAATAAACTGAAAACCACTCTAAGCAAACAGCACCTAAGCATCCACAAGCTTCACCACACAGAGTCAAAGTAGGCCACAAACTCCACGGGCTCTGCACAAGAGCTCGCACCTCCTCTTCCTCAAGCAACGCAGGGTCCAGGGGCCACATCAAATCTTCTGCCCTCTACCTGCACAGCCAGGGCTATTCCTGGCTCTGCACCATGCTCATGGCTCAGCCCTGGTGGGCCCACGCTGCACTGAGCCTGGACACCTGGCTCAACTCTCCCCCGATTCAGGGATCTTGTTGAATCATCTACACTAAGGCCACATTTGAAAACATGTAATCAGCTATCACTCTAATCCAAGTAGCTGTCCCAGACCCCTATCACAAAAGCTATAGCATCCCTAACCCTCTGCAGTTCTATCTCAGGATTTTGAAAAGCATCAAAATCATTATCTTTAGAAATTATTAGAAAAACTGCTGTTATTAGAAATACAAATTATTTGGAGACAAGCACCAAAACACCCACATAGTTCTCATGGTCTGTGCTAGGGAGGAAAAAATTGGTATTATGCAGACAACCTTTTGCCTTCAGTTAGTTCAGTATCTTCGAGTTCAGTGATTTGTGTGGCAAATCTGTCTCTTTGCCATTTGTGCTCTATCCCTTCAAGTTTACAAGAAAATGGTCAGCAGAGAAATAAAAAAGGAAAAAAAATAGCAAATACAGAAATATTGGTTTCTATTCTAATAGAATTTGAAAATACTTATCACCGAAGTTTAAAAGCAGACAAATGTTTTTGAGTGCTAATGTTGTACTGTAAGGGAAATCTTACAGCATATCACAGACCATAATATATCCATTTAGCTGTAGCCATACATATTATATCCTCATATAGTAACTTTTTTCAGTGACAGGCTAGTATTTATCTGTCGTGTAAAAAAGCAAAAAAGAATCCATTGGGGCAGATAAACTCATTTTATTTCAAAGTCTGTGAACAGAATTATTCTAGGCTTCTTCCTCTCCACACACCCAGAAATATATCAAATGTTAAAATAAACACTGTCTGTACTTTGAACAACTACAAGCTTCTTTTAAGTCTGCACAGAAAAAAAGAAGTTTCTTTTTTTGTTTTACTCTAAACAAAAACGCATCATGAATTCAAAGCACGACAACAAGAATATGAACAAAACCAGAGAAAGAATCCAAGTGAAACAATTGCATGATCTAACTTTGACTGCTTTTATCCCAACATCCCCTTTCACCTGTCTTGGGGATCATTATTTGTTGCAATCAACAAATAAGAGTATGCATTCTTTTTTAAGCGTGGAATGTTTTTTTTTTTTATTTAGAAAAAGGAAAAATGAGTGTGCTATGCCTCAACTTGAAAGGAATTTACAAAATTTAGTGATTATTTTTCTAAATTACACTATACTGAAAAATCATGGACATTCCTGCACTTTCCAGCTGCAGGAAAATAATTTATGGATATCAACTCCTTTTCCTACACTGCAATATCTTAGATTTTTTTAGAACAGGAATAAAACAGGACAAGCCATGAGCTCTTATGAATGCTTATAGACCACTACTTCACATCTTTGGTATTAGACCTCATAATTGAAATTAGAGAACTGACTAGAAAATTGATTTGGAATTTTTAACAGTGCACATTTTAGGATCATTTAAAAACAACGAAAGAACACAGGACCACAACTAAGCTTGCTTAGATTCAGATGCACAAAACCAGTACCAACGGCATTCCTTTGATTGCTTTAGAAATGGGCCAAAATAACCCAAACACTATTTTTCTCTTCTTTGATGTCAGATTCCATCAAGCAGAGGCAAGAGAATCAGAACCTTAGTATCCTCCTGACTTATGAATGTCAAGTAATGCAAATAATCATTTATTACTACATTGTTCTCTGTCAGGCAGTACAAAAACGCTCCCATGTATCACTTATTAGAGACGGAGGCAGGAGGTGCAGCCCACAGCAGGGTTGACAGGCAGTGTTCCAGCGAGTACAGCAGAACCCTACAGAGATGCAAAGGCCAAGGGAAACACCACAAAACAGCCAACAGAAGTAATCAACATCTCCAAGTTGCAAAGTTTGGGAAGCATTATGTGACTCAAACACAGATTTTCTTTTTCTTCAGACTGTTTTCTTAGCACAAAACTTATGAAGTTTATTAGTCAAGGTCTACAACTTGGCCAGCAGGAAGAAAACAAAAATTCTCTCATGCAGCAGTGCCTTGAAATGAAGTTATCCACAAAAGAACCTGAACAGGCAAAGACAAGAAGTTACAGGTTATAAATCCTTCTTGAATGCTGGCATGTCATTGTCCAGTTCCCTGCATGGAGTTGCATACCTATGCATGCAAAAAAGATTATTTATTCTGGATACAAACTACTAGGGAGAGGATATATGGAAAGACAGTTGGGAGCTGAGGTTACTGGTTGCTTTTTTTCTGCATCCTCATGCATCCCAAACAACCCCCGTGACAGTCTAAAATGCTCTGCATAGGGCACAGAAAACAGTAGCTTACAATAAAAAAAAAAAGTAAGAGAAAAACAAAGGGCTTTCCCCCACCCTGCTCCACTTGTTGATTAACTTGTGTGCTATGGCATACTCAACACAAATACAAAAAGTTTAATACTTTAATCCACAGAACTACTGCATGTATTTTTATTCATACCTAAACTAGTTTCAGTAAGTAGACCAGCAGATGCTTGCTTTTAAAAGTAACCTGTGTCTCTTGAGGGAACCCTGCTAGGTCCTTCCCAGAAGAAGCTAACAATATGACTTCATTTAGGAAAATTACAAGCCTATAATCCTTCCAAGCAAATCAACATCATATTTTGTTAGATGATATAAAGTTTCTAACACACCAAGACTGAGTTCTTTCTACATTCATGTGTTAGAGTGGTCATCAAGCAAGTTTTCCTCCTAGAATCATTGTGCAACAGGAAACTGCACTGAGATAATTAACAAATTAACAGTTCTTATTAACACTGCCTCATTGACATAACACTGAATGAAGTGCAGATTTCAGTCCTAAGCTGAATGCAATTCAATTTGGTTAATTCTTTATCAGGCTTTTCTTGACCTTTGTCCAGAGATAGTGCCATGGGGCACACGTCACTAGGGCAGGAGCACAGCCTCTGTCCTACTTACTGTGCTGAAAGCTGTGGCCACTTGCCACAAACTTCGGTTTAAAACGGGTTTCAAACACAATTTTAACTAATGTTTTGAAGGATGATAATGAAACATGTAGATTAGTCTACTTCATTCCCAGGATAATAGTATTTCCATTAGCAACTTGATAACATGAGTGGATTATGCTTACAAAATGGGCACATAAAAACAAGCAAAGATGAGAGGCAAGAATTTAGAAGGTCAAGATAATTTTGAATTCTGACCTTAGCTGATTAGGAAGACGTTCCAAAATCAACAACAATACTTAATAAAACAGGAAGTAATACACTCCAAAATGGACATCAAGTGCAGCAAAACAAGCAGCAGAAATGGAAAAAGAGATTACTGCAGCTCTCTAATATTGGGGTCAACAATGTCGTACTGTCACAAAAGTGTAACTGTTCGTTGTGAACTGCACCAACAGGACTGCTGTGTATGGAAAAGAAAGCAATTACTCTGCTCTGCCTAAATAAACAAAAAATACTCTGCTCTATGTGCTACCTTGACTTTTAACTGAGACCCATGTGCAGTTTTTTTCTAAGTCTATCTTAATGCATAATCCCCAAATGGAAGAATCTAGATAAGAATTACATGACCTAAATAAACCAACTAAGGGATAAAAGAATCAAGTCTGCTTTGCAAGGAACTGTGAAAGAGAGAAGTAAGGATCAGACATCTTTATCTCTTACCTTCAAGGTGTCATTTTAAAATTTTTTAGAAAACATACTTAATTTTACAAAATCACTATTATTTATAACAAATCTCAAATATATATTAAGTACATTATTATTTTAAATATATATTTTTATAATTTTTTTTCTAAAAAATGCTGAGAAGAACCATTCTCTGTATTCCCTGGCTGCTGCTTATCTATTTGCAGTTATAATAGTGATGAAAAACAACCTTCCAGTTACAATGATGAACAAAAAATATAAAAGGAGGCTGTAAATCATCATAAAAGTCTGGAAACAGAGACAGTTTTTCTTAACACAAATAGTCTACAAGGTGTGAGCTAATGTCCCTTTCAATATTAAGCCCACATTTCCATACTATTACATGCAAATCTGTACCCAGGTTATGTAATATTAAATCTGTGGCAGCCTGAGATGCTTTGCATTCAGTTCAGGGGGAAATTTTTCCCTCAGACCAGGACTTAAGTGTTTGTATACTTTCTAGCAAGGTCAAATAATGTTATACCTGGTTTAGTATATATCTGCTATTTGTTAATAAGAATAGCACACACCGTACTAGAATTAAACAAGTATTCAAAATTACTTAGTACCAAAAAAGGCTTGAGCTTTTATTTTTATTTCCAAGACTTCAGTAGATTAGGATGTTGTCTTTTGTTTTGTTTTTTTTTTTTGCAGCACAAACTGCATTCCTCAATGATTAGCAGATACATTTTATTCCTGTCAGAGAACAGCAAAAAATCTTCCAAACAAACAAACAAAATGTAGCTTTTTATACCTGGTAAAATATAATCAATGAAACAATGTTGTGTTTAATCCAGCCTCTGTTGATAAGATATTTTAGTGTGTTGTGTTCAAGCAGTTCAGAGCAGTGCTGGTTTTTTTACTCAAAATAACCCAGTGAATTAGATATGTCAAGGACAGCATTAGCTATTCTTATATGATTTCTGGTTTTAAACCAGTGGTTATGCCAACCTAAATTATATGTCATGGACACAACAGCAGAGACATTCAAAATCATTCAAGAGCATTTTATTAAAATGCAGGATGCATTTTCTTATCCAGATGACTGCTTACTTTTCTGCTAGGCTACAAATGGTTTTTCCAATATGTTTACAAAATTAATTTAATTGGAAATTAGTGAAGGACACACATAGAAAAGAAATATATCTTTAAAAAAGTAAATAGTGTAACTCAATTTTATTGTATAATCATGTGCCATTTATGTCTTCTGGAAACACAGGCTATGACCCCAGTAGTTGCTCCCTACAGGCAATACTCCTACATCCACACAAATTCTTTGAGCTTCTGGCAGAACTCCACATAGGCAAAAGGTTTGTCCACAGACCAATTTAGAGACTCAGGAATATATATTTTCTTTTCTCCTTTGTGACAAATGGTACCATGAAGTAAAAATTATTAATTTCTTATAAAAATGATAACACCCAAATTGTGTTCTTCCATATACATATTAAGGTTCATCTTGGTATTCCAAACAACTGAATCAGACCCAAAGCGTCTGCTTGTAAAAACAAGATTTTATTTTACTTCTATCAAATTATACCTACAACAAATAAATGTAGATAAATTTTGGAAATGAAACCCAAGCTTATTCCAATGTTAAAAATACATAATTCAGCTACTGTTGCATATCCTATGCTGTGAATATCACTATGCAGTTTCATTTTAGGAAAGGAAATACACATGAGAAGCAGCATTGTGCCTGAGTGTTTTGATACTTGATGTGCAAAACAAACCTTTCCCAAATGGCATGTCAAATCACTGACCAGGCAAGCTTTTGCTAGTGGCATCAAGCCAGTACTTTCACCTTAGACAACACACAAACTGACCAGTCTCAAACACTGAAAAATTCTTCTGAATCCTGAGAACCGAGATAAAAGTACTAAGGCATTCATTCTTCCCGCAGAGAATGAAACTCAACCCACAATCCTTTTGCAATTAAAAGAATAAAACCAAACCAATCCGAGAAAATAAAAAGCAACACAACCAATCAACAATAAAAAAAAGAACTTAGTCTTATAAGCACTCAATCCATACTTTGAAGACTCTTCTCAATTATTACACAAAATTTACTGGTCCATTTAGTTAAGAATGTGATTTATGTTCCCTAAAACCCACACTATTTATATGTGATAAAGTAAATGGTACCATTGCTGCTGACATACCTATTGAAGAGAATCTTAGCTCTGTGTTTCATGGGGTTGGATAATATCATATGTTGAAGATCAGATAGATAAAATCCGCAAGGACAAGTTGCTGAACCTCATTCACCAACTTACTTCCCCACTTCATCACAGGAAACTACATAAATCTCACAATAAGGATTTAAGACAATAAGGTACTCAAACTATTTTGTAAATGAAACACTGCTGTAATTACCACCTGTTCAAAACTAATTATTTTTTTCTGTCATAATTTTAAGAAACAAATTACAAGCTTGATTTCGTAAGACAGCAAAGTCTGTTCAGTTTTTCCACAACAGGAAGTAAATAAAGCTTTGCAACACATTTAACTGTGGGATCATCAGGTCTTACTTGGAGGTGTCACCAGAATCTAGTAGATGTTTCAAATATACAAGAGCTTTAACATCTTTATATCAATAAAAAATACCAAGCCTCTTATTAGAATATTGCATCACTATCAACAGTATTATCCTGCACTATAGAGTAATTCTCAACAGAACTACCATACCAAAGGATATGTGCCTGAAGAACAATAAATGTGCACATAATTACTGTGACTTCACAGAATGGCTCAGGCTGGAAGGGACCCCAGTGCATCATCTGGTCCCCCCTCCCTGCTCAAGCGGGGTCATCCCAGAGCACATTGCACAGGATCATGTCCTGACAGTTCTCGAGTATCTCCAGTGAGGGAGACTCCACAGCCTCTCTGGGCAACCTGTTCCAGTGCTCGGTCACTGCACAGTAAAGAAGTTCTTCCTCAGAAGAACTCTATTCAGGTGGAACTTCCCATGCATCAGTTGCTGCCCGTTGCCTTGTGTCCTATTGCTCAGCCCCACCAAGCAGAACCTGGCTCCATCCTCTTGACACCCTTCCTTCAGATACCGACAGACATTGATGAGGTCCTCTCTCAGTCATCTCTTCCCAAGGCTGAACAGGCCCAGCTCTCTCAGCCTTTCCTTGTAAGAAAGATTCTCCATGCCTTAACTATCACTGCTGGACCTGCCCCAGGAGCTCCATGTGTCTCATGTACTGAGGACTTGAGAGAACAACATATGACCACCACATGAATCTGCTTGAGAGTATGGTTAAAGAACATCATTTTAGGAATAATTTCACAGAAAAAAAAACAAACTAGGGACAATGTATTCTTTTTATATATTATATATTTACATAATTTGTACACTTTAATATTTAGTTAACAACTGGTATACATCCACTAACTAAAATCCAACACAGACATTTTCTATCCTTTGATATGTTACAATCTAAGCATCATCATGGGTGGGGAAATCTAAAGTTATGCTGCATAGGAATTTACTGCATGTCATTACCTATGCAGAAATTTGCCACATTAGGAACATACAAACTCCTTCGAGGAACAGCATCCCTCAGTGACAGAAAGGTGCTTATTACAGTGAGCTTACCACTGAGATTCTATGCACAGCCGACACAAAGACGCTGATATGCAACCACTGCATACTCTAACAACTCCTGATGCGATCCCCTCTGGATCATGCTGTTCTAAGAGAAATTCCCTAATTGTTACAGGAAGTCCTTTGGTAAACTTCTGCCTGAATCGACTCAAATGCAGTTTTCAAAACCATTCATGTGTCACTTATATTCAGCTAGCACAATATTCAGCAAGCACACAAGCAGCCACGGCAGTTCCATCAACCACCTCCCCTAGAAAGTGCAAAAATATCAAGGCCGATCCAAAAGCAGAATTAAGTGTCTGGGAGCAAGTCAGTGGCTTTCTAGCAGCAGCAATACTAGCAAACACCAGCTTAAACATTTGTGAAATGGTGACTCAACTAACTGGTGATACTACAACATATCAAAATAAAAAACAAAATAAAAATCTTTGCTGCTAGGAGATGGTTACTTTCTCCTCAGGCATAAGACAACTGGAGAGAGGGTGGGAGAAGGGAAAGAAGCCAGACAGTCACAAGAAAGCAAGTCATGAATGGGGAGGACTGTCATGTATTTCTAGCACGTGTTTGTACAGATAAACACATTGAGCCACTAATACTGACATAACAGTCACACTAAATGCACAGCAGAGTTTACTCCAGCAGCTCCCTCTGTCTCTCTCTATCCCTCTTCCAAAGTTTCTCCTCTCTTCCACAAAGTCTGTTCCACATTCTCTTGGCACTGAAGATATGTAAGGCCAAGGCTGGAAAATGCTAAGCTGCAACTCAGTCTGCAAAGGAAGATACAAACTATTTTTGTATTATAAAAATATGGTACTGTATATGGGGAGCAAAAATAGTTGAACAATTCCAAAAGAGTAACTACTCTGTGTTAATGCCCTGTGAAAACTTTAGTGTGATTGAATTTCTGGAAACCCTGGGGGAAATACTATTTAATATAGTGATCCACCATTTATGATAGACATCAATGAACTACTGAAAAAGGATAAGATTTTTAAATTTGTGGATAACACCGAAACGCAAGCAGATGGAAATAAATTACAGGGTGGAATTAGAGCTACAAATTACCCAGAAAAATATTTATTTATTTTGACAAAAAAACTCCTAAAGTCCTCTCAGGATGCATACACCCTCAACTAAAGTATGAGGAGGCTATACTTGGATTCATGGTTAGAGAATTTTAGATGATGAAGCAGGAAGCCAGGAGCACCTATTTATAGGTTACAGATGCTTAAGCTAAGAAATGCTAAGAATGAGATTTCAAGCAGCAACACCAGTTTAAAGTTACTTCCTCATCACACTTCTGTCATGTTCTCATGTCATGACCTCAGGCCTACATAGTATCAGGAAGCATGAAAATTGATGAGATAGGTGAGCTCACCTGCCAGGCTGCTCCAGCCCACATGATTTTACTCACTAAGGAAACTTAATGCAGTAAGAGAATATAACTTATGACAGATTAGAGGACAACTTTCAAAAGTGCTGAGATGCCAAGTGCAGCAGCATCAAGCTGCTAGTTTTGCTCACCCATGTCATGGTCTCACTGCAAGACTATCAGATTTCTGACATTAATGAAAATTACATTTTTTCTAAGAATTTATGTACAATCTTGGTTTCAGACCAATGTGAGACTTCTCAAACAGATCCTTCTAAACTGCAAAACAATTGCAATAATTCCAGTACTCCTGAAAGCAAAACAATTGTCACAGGGCTATGCAGCTGGCCACTGGCAGGTAAAACATGGAGGTTTACGATAATTATGCCTCAAGTCCTACACAGTCTCAGCAAATTTTAGTGAAAAACTCAGAACTGAACAGACATATCACTTATATAATGACTCACACACATACTGATTACTGATATAAGTAGAAAGACCTGCAGCCATTACACTCACATGTCAATCTCCTGACTTCACTGGAACTACAGATTTAAAAACCAGAACCTAAGTTCTATTTGAATAACAAACTCTCTTTGATCAATTTAAATCTTTAAGAACAAGTTCTCTGTGTCTGCTGTGGATTCATTTTATGGACAACTAATCTTTAGGCTACAAAATAATCTCTGAGCAGACAGGTATATTTGCATAGTACCAGTCCATCTTATGACCACATTAAAAAAAAAAAAAAAAGAAAAAAAAAAAAAAACAACTATTTCCCGTATGTTAGTATTTTCCCCCAAACCTGAAAACTAAACATCCAGGAATTCATTTTTTAAATATTAATTTTCCAAAGTTCCACTAAAATTTTAAACTCTTTCTACATTATCCCTCTCTTCTTAAAGCACTAAGAGTTCTCATTAAATGTGGGTGGTCACTGGATGGCTGCACTCAAAGAGCTGCAGTCAGTGGCCCAGTGTCCAAGAAGTGACAAGTGCTGTGCCTCAAAGGTTGGTATCGGGATGGTGATTAGACACTGACACGGGTTTGCCAGGGAGGTGGTAGGTAACTCATCCCTGGAAGCACTCAAGGCCAGGTCTGGACGGGGTTTTAAGCAACCTGGTCTAGTGGAAGGTGTCCCTGCCCATGGCACAGGGACTGGAAATATATTGTCTTTAAGGTCCCTCCCAATCTAAACCATTCTATGATTCTATGTAGAGCACATATGCCCTGAGGCACTAGGGTTGCACTTGGAGAAGCTGGACAGGAACTCGTGGTTCTGTGAAGCAACTATTGTTATCTATTTACTCTGCACTCTTACTAGGTGAAATGGTCAGGACTTTTGCAAAGAGATGGAAGCAATGGCCTGCAACAAACAGGTGCTTCCCTCCATCCTGAAGTAATTAGATGTTATTACATGACAGCAGCAAGCTATTAGCTTGTGAAGAGCCTACCTGCAGGCTTAAAGCAAGTCACAAAACTTGTTTTGCCACACAAACAGCTATGCAAATCAACAGCTGAAAAAGGTTTCTTCATACTTAAAAGAAACCCTGGGGGAAAATATGTGCTAATGAAGACACTCACACCTTGAGAAGTTTCGAAAGCTTTAAAAAAAAAGAAAACAACATGACTGCTGAACAGTCATTAACCAGCCATTTCTGGTGTGGGTTTGTGGTTTTGATTCTTTTTCTAAACAACTCCCCAATTAGTATTAAATAAATACTTTGTTAAAAGAGAGGAGCAGTCAGCTGGGTTCACCAGCAAAGGGTCACCGCGGGCTCTAAGCCTGTGCAGCATTATAGGCCACGCAGAATATTAAAAAAACCTGGTATATGCAAAGATCCTCACCCAAGTCTGGAGTTATTACGTTATCATTTAACGTCTTTTAAATGTGAGAAAATGGGAAGATAAACAAGTCAGGTGAGTTACACAGCCCTTTAGTGGCTCAGCCAAACACGTGGCTTAACATGTGGTAGCATTTACCTAAGAGGGGAAAAAAAATATATATAATTTCTATATTTTTTTCCTACTTCAGCAACTCAGAGGCCAGTAACCAAAGGCACACAGGCTGCTTCGGTAAGTATCTCCCTGCAAATAGCACATTCAACTTCCTCAGGAATTCGCGGCTGCTCTCTGTAACGATGCATTTAGCGTTTTAGTTAAACAAGGGCTGAGCCCTATAACCCATCTGCCAACAGCGTCCGCGGCCCCGTACTCCACCGAGAAAGCCAAGGGAGCACCACCACCGAGCTGACTTTGTTTCAGCAGGAAGGGGCTGCCACGCTGCCAGCGTTTCACTCGTTTCCCCGGACCGGGGCGTCCTGCCGGCCCGACCGCCGCCACCCGGAGCCTCCTCCTCCTCCCGCACGGCCACCGCCGGCAGCTCCGGGCGCTCGCTCCCTGCCCCACCGCCCCTCCAGGCTGGCCCTGAGCCCCTCGCCGGGCCGGGACGGCGGCGGAGCGGAGGGCAGGCGGGAGACCCCCGCCCAGGGCACGGCCCGGCGCTGACCCGCGGCCCCG